>QLOI01001239.1:0-84016 GCA_003313605.1 Tuber umbilicatum
CAATGCCCCCCCCTCCCCCCACTATCTCAATGTCCTATAGAAAATCAAAAGAAAGGAAAATCGTACCATTTTGTTTGCTCGTTAACGTTTTCGTTTTTGCGCTGACCTGGTATTCGGAGTGGTTGTCTGCCGATGGTTGAGGGATTCGACGTTGGTGGTTACTTCAGGGACGCTGTTTGATGGGTTGTGTAGTGTGTGATAGGTGTGGAGGAGATTGGTATAATTATGATAGTTTGACCAGGCTGCCAAGGATTACTAAGTGTCGAAGAATTCAGTGCGAGTTAGGGTTCAAAGTGACTGTTTTTTTTTTTCGAGGGCAGTGTGTACCCTGTTTCGGGGACGTGAAAGTTTTATCAAATTGAGTTCCCACATCCAGCACTCGAGTGGACCCCAGAATATGTCTGACTAGGGTTGTCGATACCAATGTTCTTAAACCATCCGTGGGTACTTGGGCGATTCACAAAGAACTCGGGTATTCGGATGCCTTAGCACCAAGATATACCCAAATATCCGCTCCTTGGAGCTAAGGCATCCGAATACTTTATGAATCGCCAAGTGCTACCGAAAAGGCCCCTTACTCGAGCACTGTCAAGCTACAGCGGAGTACGGCACTCGAGTACGGTAGCAAGTCTGATTACGTGAAACCACTGTACACAAACGAAACAGTTATTAGCATCCTCAACCCCCACATCCACCTGTATGTACTCGTACCGTACCGTACACATACCTACCTTACCGCAAGTGGTAAACGCTGTGGATCTTAGCTTGGAGTTTGGAATTGATCTCGTGAATATTCTCGGCCAGTATCACGGATTCTAGCACTCGAGTACCGTACCGGTAGTCTAGTATCGACGCCCTAGGGTGCGTAACTACTACGAGTACGAGTACCGCCACCGATAGCCGTAGTCAGTACTAGTGGAAAACGCCAATTGGTCCCCTGCTTCTACCATACAGACAACTCGGGGGTTAATAACTACTGTATGGGGTTAAACTCCAAATGCAAATGTGTGTGGGTTATCCACAAGTACCGCAGACCGTCAACGTGATTCAAGCCTATTCGCACATACAGTACCGCACTCGCACTCATAGACAACCGTACCTGCTCTACTAGCTAAATTTATCCCCCCAGACAGCGGTAACTCGTTCGACTGAGCCAACCGGAAGGTTCAACGTTCAGTTTTGCTTTTAGTGTAGAGATGCCTATGGGTTAGGGTTGTGATTGCAACACTCAATCAGCTTTAGGGAGACGTCATCCCGCTCGTTGATAGGAGTAAAGTTAGTACGAGTACAGTGCCTCCTGCTGCCTGGAGACGGGCAAAACATCCGTCTTTCGTTTCCTCCATCTTTACCCTCCCCCTCTCCCTCTCACTCTTAACCCTTTCCCTCTTCTTCCACCGCTTCTTCTTCAAGGGTACCGTATGAGACTTGAGATACGCTTCTCTGACTGTCTCAACTCACTTTATCGGTGCCGTGATACCGCGTGTTGAAAACTGGTTCTAATTTCACCGCTGAGCGGCGCCCCTTGCAACCTTGGATTTCCCCACATTCCCTTCTTTCGCCTTCGAATCATGGTGGTCGCGATCCCTCTCATCTGGATCACTGCGATCGTCGTCCTTGTACTTACAGTGATCGCTGCATCCGTCTTCGTGCATCTCCCACTTCTGGCCTTTGTCAACAAACCTTGCTAACTGTGGATAGGTTAAAATCTACCAAGATCGTCATGATCGCGACGCTTTTGTGACCGTGGTCTGCGTTCTATCCCTCACCTCTCTTCTTGCCACTGTTTGCCTTCTTCCTGTCGATATTGCTCTCGTCTCTGGTACCACAAACAATGCTACGGGCCTCAAGAAGGACTGGGCGAGTCCGGAAACCGTCGCGCACATTGTTTTGGGCTTGGAGATTATCTACTACCTGCTCTATTCACTCGATGTGGCTATGTGTCTTCTGGTCATCCCATTCGCCTATTTTTGGTAGACCATTGTTTGCATGTTCTTGCATGGTCCACGTTGCTGACTTCCGCACAGGTACGAGGAATGGGATGTCGATGCAACCACTAGCGGAAGGATAAAGGGTGCTATAAAATATAGCTCCTGCTTCCTCATGCTAGTGATAATTTTACTTGTAGTGGGATTCTTCCTTCCCGTCGCACAGGACACAAAGGGGCATATGGACCTCGATTACTTTAAGAAGTTGCTCCTAGAAAATCGTTCGTACCCACATAGATACCCCACATCTAGTGACAACCTTCTAATGAGGATATATGCGCAGACGGAGAACGTGCATTGACATTCATCACCGGAACATTGCTATGCCTCGGAATTGTTCCCTACGTTTTCTACACAGCTCCCGGGCTCGCCCTCACACCCCAGCTTCTCGTTAGATCTGTACGCAGCTCATCCCTCCCATCGATCTCAGCTTCGGCGCACCAAGATCTCCTTTTGAATCGCGAGAGGCAGAGGATTATCGAGGCGAGATACGCCGGTGGCCCCAGCTCTAGGTTTACCGCTATGGATAGACGTGAGTTGGAAGGTCTACAGCGTGAAGAGAGGAGCCTTGTGCGTAGACAGAGGGTTGCTGAAGAAGGTACCCATGGTGCACAAAAATGGCTTGGGAAGTTACAGGCTATTGGGAGGCCTTTCGAGGTCCTCCTTGGGATCCTGGCCCTTCTGTTGTCACTCTTGATATTCATTTCAATGCTGTTGACCTCGATTGACAAAGCCAAGAACTCTGTCTGCGGGAAAAGCTGCGGATACATACTTGCCAAGATGAACATCCCTAACCCTATCAATTGGCTATTTATTGCTACTAGCAGAGTATTTCCCATTGACTATATCCTTGTATTGATTCTTGTCTTGGACCTATTTATTACCAGTGTTGCGGGAACAGCATTTGTTGGAATCAGGTTCTTGTGGGTATCTATATTTCACATAAGGCCCGGCCATACGAAGCCACAAGGTTTGTTGATGGCAACGGTCATGTTAACCCTCACGGTTTTGGCCATTAATTACTCAATTGCCATGATCATTGCCCCCCAGTACGCCCACTACGGTGGACAAAAATTCTGCAATAAGACTGTGGGTCCTTCTCTTCCAGCTCCGTGTTGAGACAAGGCTAACAGACCAAGCCCCAGATACTGGACACTGGCGTCTACCGTGACTGCAGTAACAATAAGGAGTTTATCATCCCATGCTCCGAGACTGGGCCTCAAGACATCTGCACCCCCACTGTCGTCTCAACATTCCTCAACCGCGTCACGCTCAACTTTCCCTATTTTGGCGCATTCGCCTTCTGGTCGCAATTCGCTTTCCTAGGAGTTTATCTCATCACCCTCATTATATGCCTCGTTAAGCCTCCGAAATTTGGAAACAGGGAGACCGAAGATGAAGATGCGGAGAATGACGAAGATGAGAGTCTTCTCGCTGGCGCCGGCCGCAGAGTTAATGCTGCTTGGGAGGATATTAGAGGACAGTCCGGCGAGCGCAGGAATTATGGTACCAATGCCAGAATTAGAGGTGGGGATGATGCATAACCATATACTTTCGTTTTTTGGGACTAGCATGGGGTTTGCGAATTTCGGAGTCATGTGGTTGGGTAGGGTTTGCTTTTATTTATTTTTCCATCTTAGTCTAGGGTTCCACCTTTCTTCTCTTTTTCTGGCTTTGTATCGTATACTACTGGTGCGCAAATTCGTTGGAGGATGGGTTGGGTGGACACGAGGGAAAAAGCGAATGGAAATAGTTGAGCTATCATACTAAATACAGTGCTAGAATTGCGCGTGCAATCTTGGGTTTTAGCTTGTCCACTTTATATCACTCGGCTGAAATACCGGCACAATAATTTATGATAAATTACTTTTCCGGTTTCGATTCCCGTAAAGCACGTTATGACTGTTATACAATCCCCTCGCTACCACTACAGATTTTAATGCCACAATACTGTTACCACGAAATCGACAGACGAGGGGGAAGGAGAAGGCACTTGTAGACAACACAGGAATATAAAAATAAAAATAAAAAACCCCATTTCAAACTACAGTACCCCACACACCACCTTTAATTACCACCCTTCGTCTACTTGAACAGGGGCCACCCACACATTCAATCCTCTCCCTCATCCTCAGCCAGTAGTCCCTGCAAAACTCCCAGACCGTTCGTAACCTTCGCCACCAACCCTCCCTCCACACTTCCTCCTCCCCCACTCCCACTCCCACTCCCACTCCCATTTCCATTCCCATTCCCATTCGCATCCGCCTCTTCCTCCCTCCTCAACATTTCCACCTCCTCTTTATTCGTGGCGGCCACCAAGCTCTTCAAATAATTCCTATGGGAAAGCAAGTACTCGACCTCCTCCGCCAAGGCCGCTTTGTCAAAGCCGTCAAGGCAAGCCCCGCTGCCCGCCAACCCCATCATCCGACCGAGCACAGCGAGCACCATAGCGATGCTAACCGCCTCGTTAACGGCTGCGAGCGTGACAACGGTGCGGGCCTTCCAGGCTGTGATCGTGGCGCGCAACTGCGGAGCGAAGAAGGAGAGGAATGCGTGCACTTCCCGCGCGATCCGCGGTCCAATGTGCACAAGCAGGTTCAGGGAGAGTGGGAGTAGCGCGCGCGTCCAGATGGCGTAGAGTCGTGGTGAACTGGCCGGGTTCACGCTCTGGCGGGCGATGTGCGCGGTGAGGGAGGAGGTCAGGATTTGGTCTAGGATTCCCTCCGTCGCGAGTTGGTTCGCTAGCGCGGGTATTGTGGAGAGTTCTAGGAGGAAGAGGAGGCTGAGTTCGCCGTATATTGGGTCGTCGGCGTTCGCGTTCACCGGGTGCGTCGTTGTCGTCGTCTTGCTTTCCGTGGCGAGACGCTCGGACCAGGAGTAGAGGGTTGTTGCTGCGCGGATTGTCCCGTTTTCCGCCATGTGTGTCGCGAGGCTCTCGTGGATTATCGAGATTCCGGGCAGTTTTAAGGAGGCTTGCAGGATCGCTGTCACCAGTGCTATATCCTCCGGGTTCGCAGCTTCCGGGTGTGTGTGCGTTGCGCTGGCTAGCTCTTTGAAGCCTTTTGCTACGACCAGATTAAGTATGTCCAGGACCATGTATGCGCTTTCCGTGGTCTGGTTCGGCTTGCTGGCGTTTGCGTGCAGGACTAGATAGATTATCCTTAGCAAGGACCTGTAGTACCCCACGTCTGCGGTGGCTAGTGCCTGCCGGAATTCGGTGGCAGATGTGTATATAGCTTTCCAGGCCAGTTCTAAAATCCTGTCAAATTGCCCGTTGGCACCTTGCATGGCTTGCTGTAGGCGGCGGAGAATGACGAATGCAAATTCCGCGCGCTCGCAGACTATCGTCTTGAAGATTGGCGGAGGCAGGCCGGTTTCTATGTTTGCTTGCAGGCACCTCTCTACCACGTCGACTAATGGCTGCTCGAGTTCTCTGTTGGTCGGGACAAAGTCGCAGAGCTCCATTGAGAGGAGTTTCCACGCGCGGAGGAGGACCTGAGCCTCGTTAGTACCCAGGACATGGAAACGCATATCCTGCTCTGTTATTCTTCTACTGGTGGTGGCTCTTACCACTTGGGAATCAACGAGTGAGAGGTTTAGATTCACCTGCTCTACTTCGTTGGCGTACCCGTCTGCTCTGCTGTCCCAGCAGGGATCAAAAGATAGGACTTTTCCGGCGAGGCCCATGTCGTAGAAGTAGTCGATGCCGTAGCTCTTTCGCTGAAGAGTGGTCTTTCTCAGCTTTAGTAGTGTCAAGCCGGGCCATTTCTCCTCGAAATTCTTGCGCAGATTTACGTGTAATGATGCTCTATATCCGCTGATGGTAGCCGCCTGGTCAAAATAGTACTTTAACTTGGGAATAAGCTGCCTAAAGAACGTCCCATCACGTGAAGATGGTCTCCGGGAGTGTAGGTGGATAGCTAAAAGTTGTGCAATGTGAGCTGCCACCGCTACCCTAATCGCCTTTTCCGTCAATATTTCCTTAGAGTCAGCAGGTAGGAACTCAATTGTCTGTGCCTCCACAAATTTAGTAATTGCAGGAAGGAACTTGGGGTGTTTCCCCAAATCATCCATAGCAAGGCTCCAGAAATTTTGAGCCAGGGCCACGGCTTCTAGCATTGCCAGTGACCTTGTGGAAGATATCTTGTCGATCTCTGATAGTGAGTCCAGCGCAACTGAGATTAGCGACTTTTTCGACCCCTTGTCACGCCCATTCAGGCCTCCTTGCCATAACGTCTCACCACGGAGAAGTAATATCGACAAGCCCTGTTGCTTAGTACTCAAAACTGCAGATACAAAGCCCCAGATACGTGTTTCCAGGTGTTCATCGTCAAAAGGTTTGTCCAAACTCCTGAGAACAGCCGTAAACTGACTGGCACAATCGGCACCGAGATGTCCTAGTAGTGAGGGTGGTTCGGAATGAGCTGTCCCGGACGCTGCAACAAGACTCTCAAAAATCCCTAAAACAGGCGCTCGGTATCTGTCATGGATCACATATAACTTAGCTAAAGGTGCAGTGAGATTGTACAATTGTTTCTCTAGCTGCGATGGCGGTAACCTAAATCGAAAATCAGCAAATTGAATACTCCAACGCCAGGATTGGAAGAGTGCGTACCCCAAATACCCTCGCGTTCGAACACAAACCTCAGCGAATTTGATCACCGAGACTACATGCTCAACCCAAGAATTCAAAGATCTCAGATGAAAGCTTGATTCAGGTGTCTCAAGACCAACACGTATTGTCCGGATGATGGGCTCCATCGGAAGCTCATTATCACCTTCCGACAAAAATATCGTGACAATATGCTCAGCACTAGGAGCCAAAACACCGGTAATCTTCGGGCTCAAATCCGAGGATTCATCAACCCCATAAACCATCGAGAGGATTTTGGTGAATATTCTCGAGATGCGTTGTCCTAATAGACACCAAATTAGCTGCGGCTTGTGCAATTGAGGAAATTAGGAAATTTACCAATCTCTAGCTTCTGCTCCTCATTGATGTACTTCCAAGCATAATAGCTCTCAAACACATCCACAACAACTCTAGTCCAAGCCGACAGAATATCTCTCTGTACCACAGTGTTCACACCAGAACGAGTAATCGATGAAGAGGCCATGGAGGCCACAGTCAAACTCCTGCTACCACCCATGTTGACTACACTGCTCTTGATAGCTTCCTCGACAAGGTCCTCAAACAGCCTTAGGCAATTGATCGTAAACTCGTAATCCCCTCTCACAACCTCCACAGCAGACAAAATCCCATAAAAAGCCCCGCCACGGCCATGCCGCTCCAATATCGTGCTCCGAGCAAGGTATGGCCATACCCGACCAGGAAGGGCTGGAACCAAAGCGTCGACGAATTGTATCGCCGCGACAATAAAATCAGTCGATTTGCCGGCGCTCGAGGAATTCGTCGCAGCCTGTAGCCCTGTCTCGAGAAGATCAAAAATGATAGAAACTACGTCCCTGCTTCGGCCGACGAGATCACTCGCCTCCTCAAGTATTCGGGCAGGAGATAGCTCCCCCGGAGTGCTCCCGTTGCCACAAGCAATAAGAACGGTAAGAAGTCCAATAATTTCCGTAACCGCTTCGCCGCTACCTAGCTCTCCTACCGCCACATAGCTAGGTCCAAAGTTCGAGCCATCGCCAATCAATGCTTGCTCGAGTACTCTCCCAAGTACTGGGAAAGCGTTGTATTCATGCTGCCAGGCAACAACGGGACGACTACCTCCTGTGGAGATCATCTCTCCTATTGTACCAGCAGGTATCACAATACCTCCTCTAGAACTATATTCCTCCTCAAGGAAACCAGCTTTCCGCGGCGCAAAAACAATCAAATCATTGGTCAATTGTATCCGAGTGACATCCGAGTCTTCATCGTCGACATCGTAGTCGCTAAATCCATGCGGGAGGATCTGAGTATAGGTATCCATGTTCATCAGATAGCTTGTGACACCCACGTTCACAGTTGCCAGGGCCTTCATGATCTTCAAGAAAATAATCGGTTCATATGGAAATCGGTTTTTAGCTCGCCGTAGGAACTTTCGCGATTCCTCATTCTTAGTAAATCTCACGGCAGGGCTACCAGTCCATCCTGTAACCGTGTCACTAGTGTCGGAATCCTCTCGGAGGAAAGATTGGTGACCCTCCAAATCTTTATATTGGACCTCGTTGGCCAAAAGAACGGCTCCCAACACCGTCGCGGAAAGTGGAAGAACATGCAGAGCCCTTCTGAGAAGATCTGCAATCACATTCTTCATCCTGCGGCCGTCTTCCTCCGCCTCTATCCAGAACCTTGGCCCTACAGATTGTCCTCCGGTAGGCTCAATCATGAGTACAATTGTTTCCAGAGCATTATCGGCAGTTGCCTTTCCGAGAGCCTTTGTCCCCCGTTCCATGGCCCCGTCAAACAGCTCAGCAAGAGCATTCTCGAAAAACTCAACTCTTGGGTTCCTACTCTCCTGGCCAGCTTGATCCATCTCGTCCATTTCTTGCCGTCTCTCATTGACAAACGAGAGGAGGTCGTAGAGTATTAGGCACCAACAGAAACCGGGAATACTGGCCGTAGAATTATGCGCAGTCTCAATGAAACACTGAGTGACGGCCTTAATTCCAACCGGATTCTTGATGTAAAAGCTACCATCTGGAACCTGGCTCAACCCACGGGGAGGCCCAGGATTTGCGGGTGGTGTAGCAGAGGATTCGATTGAGACCGGGGTCGCCCACTCTTCCTGAATAAACTTTTCGACTCTGGGATATTGTAATGCAACAAGGGAAACAATGGGTGTAAGTGCTGCTGCATATTTATAGGCACCAGCAATATCCGGATTATCGAGGAAAGGACGCTAAGCAATAGATCAGGAAATCTGAGAAGAGCACAGAGAGAGAATGAACTTACGAAGTTTCGTTCGGTAAGAAATTGGGTATCTTTCATAAAAGTAAACCATGCCACAACAAATGTGGAAGTGCTCTCTTCTAGGGCTTTATAAAAGAGCAAAAACATATACTGTAACAGATGAATTATCTCTCGTATTGTCTGTCACAATCACACAGTCAATTCTAGAACAACGCAAAACCCAACACGAACCGCCACCTGCGGACAAAAGTGGAGAAATTGAAGAATCAGGGGAGCCTCAAATGCGCACCTGTAGCTCCCACTTAAAAGCCGGATCGTCTCCTTCCGAAGCCATCCGCTGCTTAACCCACTCCGGCAGACCTTCACCATTCTTTCCATTCCGCCACCTAGTCGCAATGCTGCCAACGACCTCCGTCGAGTATCCATCCTTCATATTAATTCCCTCAGTGGCGAACACCCTAGCAGGATGATACCAGACATTCTTGTTCTTCTCCGCGCACATCGCGAGCCGAACCATCAAAGCCGCAACCTTAACGATGTACCGCCTCTCCTGCATGTAAATCTCCACCCTTCGCCAGAAAACTTTCCTCTTCGTCTCCTCGTCCGAGGCCATGGCACTAGCGCGTAATTGGCTCTCAGCATTCCCGTTGCCGAACATATTCCCCGCAGAACTGTCCTTCTCACAGGCGTTCAACAGTGCGACGGCCGGACGCTCCTGGTACTCTAGTACGACGATCCGCAGAGCCCCAACTTCGTTGATGCGCAAGCTCTTCGAGAACTCTAGCGCCGCCTCCTTTAATTCTGCAATGGGCGGTAGGACATGGCCAGCTTCCGCGCTGGCACCGGGGGCTGCTGCCGGTTGGTCCGCCGCCGTGAAGTTTATGGGTGCGGTGCGCTTCTCAAATTCAGTCTTTGAGTCGGCGGAGGGGGGTGGGAAGGGGTCATAGCATCTCGAAAGCTGGCCTATGGACGCTGTTGAGGCGAGGTGATTTGATAATGCGGTTACGGCGGATTGGCAAGGTTCTAGTGGGGATGTTAGACGGACGAACGTAGATTTCCAGGAACTGTAGGTTTGCATTAGCTTGAAAGGTTCCCGAACGGTGCGAATAGAGGGAAGTACGGTAGGCGGGCTTTGTTTCGTATAGCATCATTTAAAAGGTCACGATCAGTTGAGATCGGGGCCATAGCGATGAATTATCGTGTAGTGTTGTGAGTGTCAGAAAGCAGAATGGGGAAGCATTCCGCTCGAAGCTGTCTTCTCCAAATCTCTTTCGTCGGGGTGAACGCGTTTGTCGTGTTGACGGGTGGCTTGGCGCCAAGCTTAACCCTGAACCTCTTCAAGTACTTTTATCATCAATAATCACTCGCAGCAACACGAGCTGTTGGCCAGCTCTCGGCCAACCTCCCCGAGACACCACATCACAGCATAAAAGCTTCGCTATTTAATTATATCACGTGGGTATCAATGTTCGAAATCCCAGTTTATTGAATGAATACAATTCTACTCCCCGTGTTCGCCCAAATTTCCAAGACCTAACCCAATCACCACAATCATCATCACCCCGAGGTTCGAATCCCTCCCCCGAACTGACAAACTTAATGGTGGAACAATCGGGTCTCCTGGTGCACGAATACCATACCACATTTATTGGCAGCTTCGTGAACAGCTTGGTCCATTACAGAACCACCTGGGGCAGCAAGGTACTTGACTCCTGACCTGTGGGCTCTAAAGACATTGTCGGTGAAGGGGAACTACGCGGAGAAATCATTAGATGTGCGCCTCTTTGGTAAAAATGTAGCCGGAAAGCTTACGAAAGCGTCACTAGACACAGAGACATCGGCGCACTGCCTCATCCATTCTTCCCTCTCCTCTAGAGTAAAATCAGTAGGGACCTCCTCAAAGACGCTCTCATACTGCTCCCGCTCCGGGTCGCCCTCGACTTTCTTGGGAACCAAGCCAGAAACGAATAGATCGATAGCATTACTCTTGTCGGGCCTCTTGGTGCCCTTCTTCCACTTAAAGTCAAGGACGCGGGGGTGTTGCCTGAACCACCAATTGTCCGCCTTGTCACCGGCTAGCCGGGTGCAGTGAATTCGAGACTGCTGGCCAGCACCGAGACCGACAATCTGGCCATTCTTGGCATAGCACACGGAATTTGACTGTGTGTACTTGAGTGCAATTGTGGCAACGGTCAGGTCAACCAAAGCCTGGGGTGAGAGCTTGTAGTCTGGGCTAGGAGTGATGATGCGAGAGAAGGTCTTTTCAGTGATTTTAACATCATTTCTATGCTGGCAAAGAGATATGCCATAGACTTGGCGGGTTTCAAGGCTCGGAGGCTGGTTAAGGGTTAGTATTGGAGGGGCACAGAGACAGCGTACAATAGCTTACCTCATAGTTGGGATCAATCTGGAGAACAGTGTACTTTCCGCCCTTCTTCTTCCTCAAAATTTCCAACGCCCCAGAGGTATAAGCAGGCGCAATGACACCATCAGAGACCTCTCTACCAATAATTTTGGCAGTAACAGTGTCGACCTCGTCACTGAGAGCAATCCAGTCCCCAAAACTGCTCATTCTGTCGGCGCCACGGGCCCTAGCATATGCGCACGCAAGAGGGCTATCATTGAGTCCCTCGATATCATCGACGAAGCAAACCCTCTTCTCGACCTCAGAGAGAGGGATACCGACGGCAGCACCAGCAGGGGAGACGTGCTTGAAAGAAGCAGCGGCCGGAAGATCAAGCGACTCCTTGAGCTCCTTGACAAGTGGCCAGGAGTTCAAAGCGTCCAGAAGGTTGATATATCCGGGAGACCCAGAAAGAACTTTGAAGGGTATTCTCCCGGACTCAACGAAAGCCTGAGCAGGCTTCTGATGCGGGTTGGCTCCGTATCTGAGGGTAAGGTTCTGGACGCCGTCTCCAGCATACCTCTTGCGGAAGAACTCGGCAATTGTGGCGTCATAATCGGCGGTATGCTCAAAGGCTTTTAAAGCATGCAGCTTTCTAGAAGCCTCCGAAACCTCGCGGTCGCCGTTTCGCAGCTCCTCCAAGAAGGAAGGGTAGTCAGCTGGATCTGAAAGGATAGTGACGCGGGAGTGGTTCTTGGCCGCGGCACGCAAGAGTGTTACACCACCGATATCGATCTCCTCGACGGCCTCCGCAATTGTAACGTTGATTTTGGCAATTGTGTCCTTGAAGGGGTACAAATTGCAAACGACGTAGTCGACCTTGTCGATGTTTTGCTCCGCGAGATCCTTCTCGTCAGACTCGAGGTCTCGTGCAAGAATACCTGAAATAGAAGGGTCAGTTCTGTTTAAGATTCGGTCAGTGTGGATGAGCATACCTGCATGGACGGCGGGGTGAAGAGTCTTAACCCTTCCGGCGAGCATTTCCGGAGCATGGGTAATGCTGCTCACATCCCTATCGGTGCGAAAGTGTGGGATTAACATCTGCACCGACCGATTTCCCCCCCAAAAAAAAAATGCGAAAAGGAATTTTGATGCACATACTCAACCTTTATTCCGGCCTCCCTAATCAGCTTGGCGGTGCCTCCGGATGCCAAAAGCCTAATCCCTTGCTGAGCCAGACCATTGGCGAGATCCAGTAATCCGGTCTTATTATAAACGGAAAGAATCGCTTTTCAAAAGTGTCAGTGGCCTTATCATGCTTACGTGCTTGTGGAAACAAATGGCGGGGTGTAACTGGAAGACGCAAACCTGTCTTTTGCGAAGACATGATGCACCCTCAATGACCTTCGCTCGTGCGGTGAACCGAAGAGGTGCGAAGGGAATTGGACAGTAATTCAATCGGGCACGGGCACGAGAAGTTCAAGTGTGCTAGTGAACCAGAGGTTTTGGTTTGTTTCTGTTTCTTCTGTTTCAACAGTTCGGTTTAGCACACGAGACTAACTAACCCCCTCACTGCAACGAGGGAAATAAATTTGTTCCGGTACGCTTGACCAATATCTTGAAGGGTTTAGGGTTTAGGGGGTATTATCAGGTAAAAGAAACGCAATTAACTTATGTGGTTGATAGAAGTGGTTGAAATGCCGAGAATAGAATGTTGAGAATGAGGACATTCCATATGAATCCGGGAGCGGTCTTGGCAACCTTTACACTAAAATAAAGATTAAAAAAAGTTCTGAGCTGGGAGAGAGGGGCGCTGATATCGCTATCTGCAGCGGGTTTGGCATGAGGGGGCAAAAGAACAAAATAATAATTCAAGGCTAGGTTACAGACGTCAATTAATGCGCGGGTATCGGACCGGGTCAGAGGAGGTCAGATGCAGAAGTGAATTGTTTCGCACTCGAGTAATTACAGTACGTGAATTTTGCTCAAATGCTCACGGCAGGGTTTTCGGCAAGGTCATATCTCCGAATTCAGGTCAAAAAAGTGGAAATCCAATACTCGAGTACATTGTGCTATCGGGAACATCTCCCACTCTTCTGAATTTCCTCTTCCTATCGTAGGCTACCTGTTGGGTGTCGGTTGGGATTTCCGCCGCAAACTTGGGGTGGAAGGATACCTTAGAGGAATACCGGTAAGGTTGATACCGGTTCGACATTTGTCTTGCTGAGTCATTAATGTACTGCATTACTGAGTTGGGCACTGGCACTCACCTTCTACCGGTATGGATACTCGGACGGAGTAACAGTATTATAACCAGCTTTCTCCCCGAATATAAGCACAGCAGGAGGATAACCTCAATGCCGCTCCTACGATGCTCGAGTGGGAGGGGGGAGGAGAAGCGACCCTAACTCTAACCGCGACATGACCTCAACCCTCACCAACGATGGTTTCCGGAAAGTAAAAATTCTCCCATCGCCAACCAGGCGCCAAGTCTAAACGTCCGGGTAACTCACCGCAACGAGTCCATAAAGCCAACAAGGAATCCAAATCCTAAACTTTCCCCCTTCCCTCTCCATGAACAACGCAAATTTTCACATCCCCCATTTTCGGAAATCAAAAATGTTCAGATAAATCTTACCTGCGAGATGGCCGACGAGAGTTGCGCTTTCCACGACCCGGGAGTTTATTATCCTCCGAGAGCTTAATGGGGATGGAGAGGGAAAAGCGGCCGATCTTGGGTGCGGTTGTTCTCCGCTGTTTTAAGGATGAGACCGATCGCAATGATTAGCTGGACATTTATATATTATTAATATTATTGTGTTTTTTTTTTTTGTATGATAGGCTTAATTGAACGGTGTTTGGTGTTTGATGCTGTGAGGCTCGCTGTACTATACAGTACTCCTACTTCACTCTATTACTGTGAATTCCGAGTTCGGGTTCCACCATTTGAGGAACTTTGCACGAGCATCCTCGAAATCAGGCACGCTGCAGTATCCTCTCGGGAAGCAGTTCGAACTCTTCAAGTGCCATATTCAACCCTAAATTCCCATCCTGTCAGCATCTCGGTTCTTCCCTTGGAATGGGGCAACAGCCTGGACACGTGGGGTAGCCTTGGCAGCGGTCCTTGATCCAACGTCAACCTCCCGCAACCCTTGTGCAACACAGAACCAGTGCAGTCCGCCGTTGAACCTCCAACCCTCACCCCCTACCCTAGCACCCATTCCTGCTCCCACTACCACTACGGCATTAATCCTCATCACCTCCACACCAACCATCTTCACACCATCCCCCTCTCCTTCTCATTGACCACCAATTCTATAAGACCAACCGGCCAAGATGAGATTAACAACCGAGCTCCTGCAGGCCGCGCATAGCTACCTGAACCCACTCAACGACCGCGAATTAGATCTCCGAGGTGCGTTACAACCCGTTCAGCCACTACACTTTTTATGAGGGAGAAAATCCCCATGCAAGAAAGGACTCAATGATTAAAACTCTTCTCCCCCGCCAAACAAAAAAGGCCACAAGATCCCCGCTATCGAGAATTTGGGTGTTGCGGGTGTACGTCCCTCCCTCCCTCCCCCCACTCCATGCACCACCATCTAACGATACTCACGAAAACAGCCACAAGACGCCATAGATTTAACGGACAATGACATCCAAGCCCTCGGAAACTTCCCGCTGAGCGAACGCCTGAAGACCCTCTTACTCGCGCGCAACCGGATATCCACCATCCAGCCCGCCCTCGCCGCCACCCTGCCAAACCTAGCCGTCCTCGCGCTCGCCGCCAACAACCTCTCCGAACTCGCGGACCTCGACCCGCTCGCTCGGTTCACGCGCCTGACTCACCTCTCGCTCCTCGACAACCCCGTCACGCGCAAGGAGAATTACAGATATTGGGTTATCTGGCGCTGTCCTAGCGTGCGCTTCTTGGATTACAGGAAGGTGAAAGATGTCGAGAGAGAGACCGCCGGTAGGCTCTTTGGGAGTGTGAGCGAGCCGTCGGCTTTGGCCGCTAGGGTTTGTTCATCCTTTTCTTGGTAGTTATTGGAGGGGTAATGATGGCTGACTGGGTGGTAATGGTAGATTATGGGAATCAAGTCAAAGACTTTTGACATTGGCGAGCCGCTGAGTGGTGGGCAGAAGGAGTACACCGTTAGGTTGAGTGTTGCTGAGAGGAAAAGCATCGAAGCGAGGATCAGAGCGGCGAAGAGCCTGGAGGAGGTTGCCAGGTTAGAGAGGGAGCTTCGGGGAGGCCCTCAATCTTCGGGAGATGCTATGGAGGAGTAGTGGATAATCGACCTACTTTTTACATTCATGTATTCTTTGTCTACCTGAAAATGCTAATCTGATATCATATCGGGTTCCATGGTCTGTGGAGAGAAAATAAGAAGAAAAGATGTTTTCCTTCACTTTTCCCTACCACATAAATTACTATTGCGGGTGCTCAGAATGCCGGATTGGTGAAACTAAAAAAATTCAATGTTTTTTTGTTTTTCTTTTAACATTCTCTCTAAAAAAAAAAAAACTCCCAAATTATTTCTAGAGATTGACATGCCAACAATAGCAACATCGCTTGATGTTCCGCTCCCCCCAATCTTCGTTTTCCACAAGCTTTCAAACGACACGAAATTCTATTCCAGCCAAGCAAATTCCCTAGCGCCGAAAATAGCGCCTACAAGAATATTAAATCAAGAAAATAGTTAGACCGAAAAGAGAGGAGAAGAGAGAAAAAACAAGAAATGGAACTACAGATTTAGTTGCTGGAGCGTCCTCTCAGCCGCATCAACTGCTTCGTCGACCTTGTCGACTTTATCACCAATTCCTTGGCTAGTAGCACCTTTCCCGCCAGCCTTTCCACCAACAATTTGACTAATCGAATCGGCGAGGTCTTTCGCACTGAGCTGTTCTCCGACATTCTGAGAAAACATTTGATTAGCCAAATATATCCCGCGCATGTACTAGGACAAATAGTAGGCATACCTCTGCGACGTAACAGCCATGAATGACCTTGCCCTCAGCATCGTCATCCGCAGCAAAGAGGTAGACTGTCTTATCCTTGGCCTTGGTTTGAACGTGCTTGATAGCATCACTGAGAGCCTTAGAGTTTGCGGATATTGGGAGTTTGGACACAAAAAATGGCGAGTCCGGGTTCTGTTTGAAGTGTTTAGTGACCGTCTCGATAGCCTTCTTGAGCTCTGCCTTCTGTTTAGCCTTCTGGTCGTCGAGCAGTTGCTTATGGATTTTGCCAAACATGTCTTTTAGCTGAACTTTCTTGACGGCGGAAATAACGAGACCGTTGAGGTCAGCTTGAACTGATTTGATTTCAGCTTCCTTGCGTGGGCCTGCAGGAAGCTTGCCTAAAGTATTGATCCGCGTTTCAAATTCTGAAGCTATATCCTGGACTCTATGAGCATCATCGCCGGTGACTGCGACAATACGCCGAATCCCCTTCGCAATTCCATTTTCTTCGAGGATAATCAGATCCTTAATGTCTCCGGTTTTCTGAACGTGAGTACCGCCGCAGAACTCGATGCTAACTTTCCGCCACTCCTTATTCTTGACGTCTCTTGTCAACTCATCAATAGGAACGCCAACGGAGACAACACGGACCGGATCTGGATAGGTTTCGCCAAATACCGCACGAACACCTTCAATTTCCCTTGCAACTGGCAACGGCACATCTTCAGAATAAACTTCCAGATTTTGCCGAATATAACCGGTAGAGATATTCTCAATCTCCTCTAGCTCTGCATCAGTCACCCCGGATTTGTGGGAAAAGTCAAAGCGGAGTTTCTCCGCTGCAACCAGGGACCCTTTTTGCTCAACCCCGTCTCCTAGAACCTCTCTAAGAGCATAATTAAGCACATGAGTTCCGGTATGATTGTTGCGGATAGGACATCTGCGATCCTGAATGCGAAATTACCAACCGAAGGATTGTGCCGGACGCTGATGAAACTTACCTCGTCGTATTCACATATAACGTCATCTTCGACAGAGAAGGTGCCATATTTCATGTATCCGGTGTGCAGTACATATCCGCCATATACCTGCACATTACGAACATCCAGTTCAGCCACGTCGTCTATGAGTATCTTTCCGGTGTCGTGCTCCTGACCCCCTTGTTCAGCATAGAAATTTGTCTTGTCGAGAATAATGCCAAGTTGAGTATTTCCGTCGATGCCCGCAGTGTTAATGCGAAAGGACTTGTCACAATAAATAGCCATTATATGACCGGTAATATTTCCCTTCCCTGGACCACTGTCAGCCTGCAGAACTAGGAACAGCAACCATTGCATCGACCCAGTGAATCTCACCAAATTTGTAGATATCATCAGTCTTAGGCACCTCCGTCATCTGCTCTAGTTTTCCAAGATCATGTACGTCGAGCTTCAACAATTCAACATCTCCGGAATTCTTCCTGGCCTTACTAGCTTCCTTGCTCTCAGCTTTCGCTCTTTCAAATTCTCCCTCGTCGATCTCAAGACCGTTCTCCTCGGCCATGATTCTGGTAAGGTCAACTGGGAAACCGAAGGTATCATAGAGACGCCAGACATCTGTGCCATTAAGAACCGTTGAATTTTTTTCCGTCACTCTTTTCGAGAAAACCTCAAACATCTTCTCCCCCCTATCCAGGGTCCGAGAAAACGACTCTTCCTCCTCGTTTAAAATTTCTTTGACGTCACTCTCCTTCTTTTTTATTTCTGGGAAGACATCGCCCTGTTCAAGGAGGGATGGAGTTAGATACCAAGTTAGCTCGCTCAAGTGTAAAACGTACCAGTTGAAGGACCAGAGTCGGAACGATTTTAGAGAAAAACTCGCCGATTGGCGCCTGGAAATAACGGCGGGCATATCTCGCTCCCCGGCGCAGAACCCGCCTCACCACATAGCCACGACCTTCATTGTTTGGCACGCCACCGTCGGCGATGGCAAAAGTTAGTGTCCTAACATGATCTGCTATGACACGATATGCAGTGTCGATTCCGTCAACATCTTCAGCACCAAACCTCCCCCCATAAGGCCGTGCTTTCGTGATCTCCTGGATTTTCTGGAACAGAGGAGAAAAAACATCTGTATCGTAGTTGGAAGATTTGCCTTGTAGCACCGATACCAAGCGCTCAAACCCCATCCCAGTATCAACATGTTTATTAGGTAGAGGACGGAGTGAATGATCCGGTTCACGATTGTACTGGATGAAAACATTGTTCCAAATCTCAACAACATTGGGATCGTCCATGTTTACCAAGTGAGAAGCGTTGCGGCCACCAATGTGGTCATAGTGAACTTCGCTGCAAGGTCCACATGGGCCCTGATCACCCATCTCCCAGAAGTTGTCCTTCATATTCCCGGGGAGGATGTGATCATCTGCGACGCCGACGGCCCCCCAGAGTTCTTTAGTCTCTAGATCCGGTTCCAGCCCACGTTCCTGATTGCCTTCAAAATACGTAACATATAATCTATCAGGATCAATCCTGTAAATTTCGGTTAACAGCTCCCATGAGTATTCAACTGCTTCTTTTTTGAAGTAGTCACCGAAACTCCAATTTCCAAGCATCTCGAAAAATGTCTATCAGCAATGTTAGCAGCGTTTGGCACCTACTGCTGTCTCAAGGGTAAAATATACATGATGGTAACTGTCCTTTCCGACATCATCGAGGTCGTTATGCTTACCCCCAGCTCGTATACACTAAGACGCAGATTAGATTTATACGCTCGTGCCCAGGCAAAGAATATTCACCTTCTGTGAGTTCGCAGCCCGTTTTAAACTGGAAAAGTCTGATGAAGGATCCACAGTCCCAAGAAAAATTGACTTATATTGGTTCATGCCAGCATTCGCAAATAGCAGAGTCGGATCTGAAAGAGGCACCACGGAAGACGATGGCACTATTGATTTGAAATTGGATCAGCTTGCTGAAGATTCACTTGTTCACAGTGGCCCAATGGAAGCAAAGAAGGAGCTTACCGAATGTATGGCCATTATCTTTGAAGTAATCAATGAAGGTTTTTCGGACCAAACTGGCCGGCCACTCCACAGCAGAAAGGGGAGATGCCATTATGGGAGATGTATGAACGCCACAACAAGTAGAGATTGCTGCGGTTGATGACAACCTAGAAACGTGTGCTTGTGTTGTGGTGTTAGGGGAACGGGGGCGGATGGGAAGAGGGGTGTTGTGGTGGGGAAAGGGAGGGAATAATGGTAAGGTTCTTCGCCCGGATGCGCACGACACGATGGATAGGAACGGGCGAAGAAATTGCATTCCTTTTATATGAGGTTCTGCGGGGTGTGCACTTGTGAGTACATAAGTGACGAAAGAGAATCATGTGACTCTTGTCGTTTTGTCCTTCTTTTTTGCAGCTGCTCAAGGTAAATTTACTCGAGCAGTTTAAGAGTCACAAGATTCCTGCTCTGATTATGTAAAGTGCTAGCATTATCTACTTGAGACCCAAGTTAATCATACGAGTACCTACAAGTTAGATGAGCTTCACTCTGCTCAACTGAGCGCTGAGGTGAAAGAGAGGTCAGATGAGTGCCATACTGGTCGGTGCTTTGCTCCGCTCAATAAAATTCTGAAAAATCAAGTCGAAGCTATTGCTGGGTTACTGCTCATCTTACTCGCATTTTGCAAAGTAGGAATTGTCTACAAGTACCCGCAATGTGTCGACAAAACTGCGAAAATAAATATATACAATGGTATTTCTGGAAAATTAGTATTCAGCGTGCCAATCTTTGGCCTTCTTGAGTAATATCATACTATCATACCATCATCATAAAATTATTATTGGGCCGCTTTGGGAAAGGAATGAAAATACTGTATTGTGCTGCTGTGTGCTGCTATTGAGGGAATTATAAAAACGCTGTGAAAAATATGCCATGAAAAGCGAAAATGCCATGATATTTCTGTCAGGAAGTGGGTTACGGTCAGCGGGGTACTTTGGGGCTTGTAGTAGTGACCGCCGCCTTTGCTGCTAGTGAGGAAAAAAAGAAAGAAAAAGTTTATTTATAAAAATAACCACGAATGACTGAGTATGATACTTGAATTGTTCTGGCGTTTGTAAATCCACAAACTATGCTCGAAATTTGCCACACTATAACCTTGGCACGGTTATATACGGTCCAATTGAGAAACCAGCCTCTCCCCGAGCAGCAGCGGCCGAGGTACAGTACGAGTACTGTACATAGTCTACACAACTTGGTAATTTTAGGACCCGGGCCGGTGTTGTGGGATGATGAGGCTCCGGCCTGGCCCTACCGGCATGGGAGGAGGTCCGACCTTATATTTGTAAATGTGGGAATGACAATGTCACATTTTTGGTCTGAAAGTTAGTATGGAGTCAAGTCATCCAGGACCATAAAATAAACCTTTATGACTTCGTTCAAGTTGACCCCCCAGACCCCTGCATCCATTCGAATTGATTTGTTGCACTTGCCCCCTGCCGGCAGCGAACCTCTGCTAGCAAAATCGACAAAACTTATGCTGTATGGTCGTACAGTACCTGTATGATACCTCCGTAAACAATCAAACCGCGAACGAACAATACCAAACCTCTGTGAGCGACCGACTCTGAACTACATGTGAATAGCTAAAGGACCGCGCTTCTACAACCCCGACCGAACCCGTTTGTTCCTTTTTTTCCGATCTTTCTTTTTTTTTTCTTTCCGTCCGATAATTCCGCACAGTAGAATTTTGATCCTTCAGTACCGAACTCTTACACCTTACAATCTTGGATTTTTTTTTTTTTCCCGGCGAAATCAGTACAAGTGCGCCTGCCTTGCCGTATCTTGTGATACTACTTGTATTCATATTATAATATATCCTGTCCGGATGCGGCTGTGCTCAGCGCCCTATCAAGCGCTGGTGGTCTATGGTATTGGAAATTATAAGTCTGCTTGTATCAGAGATTTGGTTTTGCAATCAAGGTACAGTACTGTACTCGAGTAGAGGTCGCAGGCTTTTACCGTATCTACGCTTGTGGTAACTTGTCTTTATCGGTGAAGACACCTACTCGAGTACTACATTACCGTGCCCCAATAAGCCACCCCCCACATACCCACTCGCATAGAAATTCAATATATAGACTAATATCCCACCGTAGTAGCTTCAATTACCATACGGCATCCCTCTATTCTTCCCTATTCACTCACCAACGATACCCCCCCCACCCGGCACCACCATTCTGAACAGCTTCTTTTTTTCCTCTCTACAAAAGCCATCAAGACACCACTCTTCGTGGCAGTAGGTCAGCCATGATGAAGTCTTTGCTTCTTAGTTATCTTGTAGCTGCACCGTCTTTCGCAACCGCCGTTGCCGGCCAGCGAACCCATAATCAGCCTAAGCACGCCCCATACGAAGATTCACCGGACCTCATATGCCACAGCGGAACTTGTTACCCTAGAGTTTTCCAACCTACCTATGAATTTCAAGTTGTGCACGACGATCAGGAATTACCCCCTGGCCTTCATTACAGACTCAATCTCGAAACCGGACTTAAGGAAGCGAAAATCAACGTGGACGACAGCCCGGAAGCTATCAATGGCGTAATAGTACCACCAGGTCAGGAGGCGGAATCATTACCATCTGATGGCCACCCCAGACAGCGGGTGCCGAGTTCTGACGATGGGGCTATCAAACCTCCATTGTCTGCTCCTGGGGATGGTGTGACGTTTAGCGAATCTTTGGAGACAATCCTTGACTCATCCTCTCGGTCGACCTCTGATATCACTGCTGCCCTTTTGTCGCTTGAGGACTCCGCCCACGAAATATACTGGGGACTACAAATCTCAGCTCCACGCTATGTCGCTAGCCTTTTACGTCTGATCAAGGGCGCCCCTGACGCTTCCATCAGGTCGAATTCCGCCCTTGTTTTGGGAAGTGCTTTGTCGAACAATCCCAAGGCTCTCGCCTCGGCCACCTCGGACCCCCATGTCCCGCTGATCCGCTCGCTCTTATCATCCCTCGAGACAGAGAAGGATACTGGTGCCAAAGCACGGATCTTGTATGCTCTTAGCAGAGCTGCCAAGTCTCCCCTCACTCGATCCGAGTTCCTTACTCGAGGTGGAATGCGTACGCTACAAGATCTTTTCGCAAAAGGCAACGCTGAGTTCATGGTTAAGACAGCCACCTTTGTCGAGGATAACTTCCTTAACGATGATATGCGCGCAGAATCCGAATTGAAGACCGAGGCTGGTGTCATGAAGCAAGATAACATCCCTAATCGTTACCACCCTGATCGTGTCCTTAACGACGAGAGAAACTTCTACCAGCCTTTCGAGGATGCTCTTTTGAACCGATCCAACCAGAAAGATCTCGAGAATGACGAGTTCAAGAGTAAACTATTCAGCGCCTTGAGCGCTTTAAGGCGCAAGTACCCAGGTGACGAAGCTTGCACTCCTAGCACGGATTTTTTGACCTGGCTGGAGGGTCAGGTCGATCTCAGGGGAAAAACTCTCTTGGAGCTGGAGGGGGAGGGCGATCAACTGACGAAACTTTTGGCGGTGGAGAACCGTGACCTTTTTGTTGGTAGCTCCGAGGGGTGAGAATGAAGCACGCATAGTTTTGATACCTGCCCCCTCTGCTGGTTTCCATTTTCTAGTTTGTCTAGGGTAATCCCTTTTTCCCTTTTTTGCGTTGTAGATAGCTAGAAGGGTTTCATATTATGGAGAAGCGCGTGTTTTCTTTGGTTGTGAGCCGTTCTCTGACTTTTGGTTACTTTGCAAACATTGCACTGCTATAATCTACTGGGTCCTGCTTCAATGAGGTCACTAAACGGGATAAATCGTCACTCGAGTATCTCATAATATAAAGGCCCTCCCCCCCACCATGCTAGTACGATCATCCGACGATATCGAAATCCTCTCCCCACCCGAATGGCCGAGCCAGAGTACTGTACTACGAGTAAAATTTCTCGAGAGCAAATAGACCCAGTATTACCGTGCTGTACTCGTACGTAGAGAAAACACTACTCGAATTATTCGCACCAAGTTACTCGAGTACCTAACCTAGCAAGTATTGCGTATTTCTATTAGAAGCATAGTGTCATCAATAGCACTCGCCTTATTTTTCTACAAAGTAAACTAGTGCTAGTGCGATCAGATAAGATGGTCCTGGAATTTCGGATTAGGGCACGCCCTAAAAGAGTCACCTCACCCACACAAAATTTTGAGAAGGTTCTTCTCCCAAAAGTATCGGATAATTTCCTCGACATAAGTGAAGATTCACAAACTCACCCACCACCCATCAACCATATTCTAAAAGAAACCGGAGTGCTTCTATAAACAAAGCGCAGCGATGGGTATGCTCAAAATTCCCCCTACAGATGGATTTTCTTCAGCGCCAAAATTAATGTCAAATTTGCAGCCCCAACAAAGAAGACCAAGAAGACCGCCGACAGCATCAACACCCGTCTGGCTCTCGTCATGAAGTCAGGGAAATACGTGCTCGGCTACAAGTCCACCCTCAAGACTCTCCGTTCTGGAAAGGCTAAGCTTGTTATCATTGCTGGTATGTCTGGAAACCTTGACGCAAAAGGCTGTATTCCGAACACAGTCTAATAATTCGACAGGCAACACACCTCCTCTCCGCAAGTCTGAACTCGAATACTACTCCATGCTGGGCAAGTGCCACGTTCACCACTTTGCCGGGAACAACGTAAGATTCCATCCCTCACCCATTGGCGCTCTCGAAGGAGAAGCAGTTCTTTGAATTGCGACTTCATCCCTGAGAAGAAGCGAGGTGCTTCGGAGGGATAACTCTGCTAATTGCTGGGTTGGACAGATTGAACTTGGCACTGCCTGTGGTAAACTTTTTCGTTGCTCGACCATGGCTATCCTCGACCAGGGTGACTCGGATATCTTGTCTTCCAACACTTAAACTCTGGGGATAAAATAGGGTGTGTGGGTTGAGACGATGGGATTTAGATAAAAAAAAATATATCTTTCTAACCAACCGGATCGCCCCAAGCATCGAGTGATTTTGTAGTGATCGGTGGATCTCAAGGACTCTCTGAAACCCTACTTGCACCAATTTTATTACGATAAAGCGTGGATAAAATATAAAAATATTATTACCGGTAAAATACTCGTGTTGAGATATGGTTACTTAGGTTACCCGGCCACTTACGGACCCTATCCTTGAAAATTAGACCCCGCAATTTTGGGTTTCCCACCGAAATGAATAATCCAAGACTTGCAATCTTCGTATTACCAACTCCGCACCTGGATTAAGCACTAGGCACTCATGACAGTTGCTGTCTCAGCACCAGGGAAGGTCCTCCTTGCAGGAGGTTACCTTGTCCTCGACAAGAGCTACTCTGGCCTAGTATTCGGTCTAAGCGCCAGAATTCATGCAATCTCTACAATCTCAGCTTCGGAAACCGGGGCAATAGTCGTCAGGTCCCCTCAATTTTCAAACGCAACATGGACATACACTGTATCTCCCTCCGAGAATGGGGTGTCTGTGGAGCAAGTTACAGACAAAGAGTATCTCCCCCAGTCCAAGTTTCTGCCCAATTGGGGCTAATTTCTGCTTAGCTCTTCGGGCAACACCTTTGTCGAGACCACCATCCGCTACGTGCTCTCATACCTCCCCTTATCCAAGGTACTCAGCAGCGAAATCACAATCCTAGCCGACAACGACTATTACTCCCAGCCAACCTCTGCCATTCCACCCCAGCGTTTCAACAACCTGAACGTCCCTCTCTCCTCCGCGCACAAAACAGGCCTCGGCTCCTCTGCAGCGCTAGTCACCTCCCTGACAACCTGTCTCCTTCAGACGTACTCTCCTGTACCCCCCCAACTCTCAGTCCCCTCCAACTTGGCGAAAATCCACAACCTCTCACAGGCAGCCCACTGCGCGGCCCAAGGCAAAGTTGGGAGTGGCTTCGACGTAGCAGCGGCAGCATTCGGCTCATGTGTATACCGCCGCTTCTCCCCGTCGATCCTACAAGTGCTCCCGGAAGCAAACACACCCGGGTTCTCTCAAGAACTTAGAGAAGCTGTGGATAAGAGCTGGGATATGGGGATTGAGAAGACTAAGGTCCCGGCGGGCCTGAGGGTAGTTATGGGAGACGTTGACTGTGGAAGTTCTACCCCCGGAATGGTCAAGAAGATCCTCGCCTGGCGGGAGAGTGAGAAGGAGGCTGCGGGGAAGCAATGGGATGAGCTCGAGAGGGTAAATCGTGGACTTATTGACTTACTCGCGCAGCTGAGTGAGGGTAATCATGATGGTGTCAGGGAGCAGATCTTGGATATCAGGAAGAATATCCGCGCCATGGGAGTGGCGGCGGGAGTACCCATTGAACCGGAGGAGCAGACGAAGCTACTGGACGCAGTCTCTGCGGGTGTTCCTGGAGTGCTTGGCGGTGTGGTTCCTGGTGCTGGTGGATATGATGCCGTCGCTTTCATAATCAAGGATGATGAGGAGACGGTTAAAGCTCTGAAGGAATTTCTGGAAAAATGGGATGATGGGAAAGTCAAGGCCCTTGAAACGAGGGAGGAGCAGGAAGGCGTTAGGGTAGAGCAAGTGAAACAGTACGAGGGATTTGGTAACTACTTGAACCTAACTTAATCAGCAATCCTAGTAACATGCAGAAGAAGTTTGTTATCGTGAGTGTGTGCCGAAGAAACACCCACCACCCCACCCCGAGTGACATATAATGACCAAAATGTGGGATGCCAAGAAGCGGACTTAACGTTCCTGGTCGAGCTCTCTCTACCAAAGAGCCTCCACACATTTATCACCTCACACCCCCAACCAACTCCCACCAAACATCCCACCTACCTCCATCCATCATCACCAACCCATCACCAACCCATCCTCTGAAAAACGCCGGTGGCCAAAAAAGGAAAAGCGATATCAAAATGCCCGGCTTCGACTTCTCCAACCACACCCGCAATGCAGCGCTACACGCAAGGGGTATGCCGTTGCCCAAAGCTACTTCTACGGGGACCACCATCGTGGGTTGTATTTTTGACGGGGGGGTTGTTATAGCTGCTGGTTTGTGCCGTTTACGTCTTGTTGGAAGAAGCTGCTGGATGCGAGAAGGAGAGGGAAAGGAGGCGACTAATTATTGGAATTGTGTATAAAGATACAAGAGCTACCAGCGGTCCTATCGTCGCCGACAAGAACTGTGAGAAACTGCATTACATTTCCCCCCAGATTTGGTGTGCTGGTACGCTACCACCCCCCCTTTATCTATCTATTCCATTTATCCCTATCAGCAAGGGGCTAACATCCTCTCTAGGAGCCGGAACCGCTGCAGAGTAACACCCCCCCCCCCTCTACTCTCAACCTAGCTAATACAGCCACCCACCAACAGCACGGAGTTCACAACAGCTTTAATCTCCTCCCAACTCGAACTCCACGGCCTAAGCACGGGCCGAAAACCCCGCGTCGTGACCTGCATGACCCTCCTAAAGCAACACCTCTTCCGCTACCAGGGACACATTGGGGCATACCTCGTCGTCGCGGGCGTAGATCCAACAGGCACCCACCTCTTCACTGTCCACGCTCACGGATCCACCGATAAGCTGCCGTACGTCACCATGGGCTCTGGCTCCCTCGCTGCCATGGCGGTCTTCGAGACGAAGTGGGAGAAGAACCTGACTAGGGAGAAAGCAGTTGATCTTTGCTCTGAGGCCATCCTGGCGGGTATTTTCAACGATTTGGGGTCTGGGAGTAATGTCGATGTTTGTGTCATCACTCCTGAGAAGGTATGTTCTTGACCACTTCTATCAGTGTAGGAGGGGAGAGGGGCTAATTGGTTGGTGGATGGATAGGCGACGCTTATGCGCAATTATGTCACGCCAAACGAACGTGTACCCAAGGAGATGTCGTACAAGTTCGCTCGTGGCACAACTGGGTATATTAAGGAGGCGGTTGTTGAGAAGAAAGACTTGAAGAAATATGTCACCATAGTCGACTTGGGCGATGCTCCGGCTAGTGGGGGTGCGGCGGGAGATGCTATGGAGGTGGATGTTTAGATGGTAATTTCTGTAGCGCGGGAATTGGCTTATTACAACCTTGATTCAATAAATCAGAGACATCTTAGCGCTGGTGCACTTTTGTCGCAGTATTGTGATTTCGTCGTCTTATAGGGTATAATATCACCCCCGTAGAACTTCAGCAAGCGTGCCGTGGTTTGAGCTGGAGCTGCCAACCACTCTACATACGCAGCCCAACCCCAAATCAAGAATCAAAAAGAAGAAAAACACGATTGCTTTCTCCCACCCGCAACGTAAGATTTTTCCTTTTTTATCATCACCCCACTCTACCAACCACACTTCTATTGAACCCCAAGGGAACCCTCCAACCAATCCCCCAGTTTCAGTACCAGAAGAGCGCGCAAAGAAAGGGAAAGGGAAAGGAGGAAAAGAAAGAAAAGGAAACTATAAATCGTCATCTACAACTGAAGTACTATTTTTGCTCCTCCCTTTCTCCCCAAATATTTTTATCGAGGACCCAACTTCTCAATCACACGAGGACCCTGTTCATCCCATTCTGCCTTTGTAATCCACATGTTCTCCTTGTCCGCCATGATGTTGGCGAGAACGGCACCGCCGAGGAAGACCATGTGACGTCTTCGTGGAGGGTCTTCGATTCGGACTTTGAATTTCTGTCGGAAGGGTGAATGAGTTAGTCATGATTTATGATCTTGAGCTTGAGCTAGGTAGGAGTGGATTACGCTCAGTCGTGTAGGGTCACCGTGTAGCACTTTGGTGAGCCATAGTTGCTTCAATTCCTTCTCCAATCTGCTGGGGAGGCCGGGGTACATACTTGAACCACCGGAAAGTACGATAGCCTTGTATAGAGAGGTTCTGACATCTACGTCGGCAGCTTGGATAGTGTTAAATAGGAATTCCGCGATTCCTGGTTGCTCAACGTCCACGAGGTGGGGCTGGAAGAGGCACTCCGGTGCCTCAAATCGCTCACTACCGACACGGATTACACGGCCATCTGGGAGGGTGTAGCTCTCCACCAAAACGGTGGTCTCTTCGGCGAGCTTATGGTCGAGCTCTAGGTCGTAGCTAACATAGCATAGCTTCTCTTTAATCTGACGGACAGTCTCGAAATCGGCAGTACGGTTAAAAGCATACCCCCGGCGGAGGAGAAGGTTGATGAGCTGGCGGGTAACATCACGGCCAGCAACATTGAGACGGCGGGTAAGGTGGTTGAGGACCACACTCTCGTACACAGGAACAATGTGGGTTACACCGTCTCCGGAATCGACAACGACACCGGAACTTAAACCTAAGATATTTTAGCTATCTCTATGTCACTTGACGATAGCACTTCATCATTTCTCACCTTGAGCGTAGAGAGCGAGCACCGCCTGGATAGCGACGTAAACGCCCCCGAAGTTATACCTTTCGAACATAACCTCACACATCTTCTCTCTATTGCTCAGCGGGTTCATGGGAGGCTCCGTGAGTAAGATCTTACGACCGGTAGTATCGACTTGTAGCTTTTCTGCAAATGTGTAGTCCCACACGTGCTGCATGTCTTCCCATCTTTTGATGATACCGTTGTCCATCTATCATCCTTATCAGCCCATAGACTATAGACGCGAAAGCTAGTAATACCGGATATGTAATCTGGAGCATCGTCCGAACGGCGGCAGCATCGTCTCCGACCATAATATCTTTCACAACCTGTTTCCCCACAAAATCAGCACTCTTTTCCCTAGAAACACCTTAAAGATAGCTTGCGTGCGGATAATCCCGTACCATATCACCAGCACGCTCCTCCGCTCTCAATATCGGACGTCCAACGATAGACGGGTACTGGTGTTCCGGAAAGTTCTGGCCAGCGTATCCGACCTTAAGGCTACACAAAAATTGAAACACATCGTTAATACCACAATTCCGGGAACCTTTCCAAAGGCACCAACTATCGACAGTAGCAAGAGAACTCAGGTAAACCTACAAACCAGTCCCTCCATCGAGAACTAGAAAGAGAGCTCCAAGTCAGCCAGTCAAACTGGAAATCGGTGGGGATGTTGGGAGTTACCAATAGGAGCTTCATTCATCTTGAAATAAAATAAGAGAGGTTTTGGGGGGAAGTTCCTGGGCCAGGGAGTGGGTTGTAAGGGTATAATTGTGATTGTTTAAGCGGGGAGAGACAATACGGTGGTTGAGCTCCCACCAATCTTGCGTGGACTCCTCTGTGTTTCATTGCAAGGCCCCACTGGGTTCTGGGGTTTTTTGGAGGCCCATTTAGTGACATAAAACACCCCATGACTCAGTAACTTCTGGTACGCTAGGCCCCTCTACCCCCACCAAAAACTGGGAGACAATTTGAACTACCATTGGCGTTTACTATACTTTGTGTTATATTCCTCACATCCACCACGTAGCTTCATCTATAATCCTTTTTTGGAGCTATGGAAATCATCCCATTTGTTTCCGCCCTCCGTCAAGAGGCCCAGGTACTTGGGGACTACCATGCCGTCCGGAAAATGTGTTCCCGTCGACTAGCAACACTCCGAAGACGACTTGGCCGGCAGACCTCCAAATCGAAGAAATACGCACCGCAGCCTCCATTAGCCGCGGAAGAAATTGCACAAGAGCCTAAGTATGGCATTCTATAACCCCGCATATAATACCCTTTTTACTCAATCCCCATAATAGATTCGTCCACCTATACCTCTACTCCTCCGAGCGAGCATGGGCCCATGCAATGCAGATGAAGTCTCTCTTAGCAGACGACACTACCGCCGCCTCTGCAGCGATGAAGTCACACCTTGTATCTCGCATCCACAAAGCTCAGTCCTATGCTGTACAGCTATGCGCACTCCTTGAGGACCCGGCGTCCAGGGCAGCAGACAACGACGTCTTAGAAGCAAATGCCTATGCCGCATCACTACGCGGGTCAGAGGCGTTTGAAAAATCGCATTGGGAGGACTCGATCGGGGAATTCGCTATATCGAAGATTATATACTCGGCTTTACTATCGTTTTCGAAGAATGAGATTTACAAGGACCAGTTGACGAGCACCATCGATCCGAGTATTCGATACTCGGCGTATCAATTGCAACTACCCAGGAATATGGATGTCGCAACTATCTCTAGGCAAAACTTTCCTAGGCAGAATAAGAGGATTGTGAATGCAGTTGAGGCTCTGGATGCAAAAGCCTTGTCCGACCCTGCTTCGGAGGCACCAGAAGAGGGTGGAGCAGGTGTGGCGGTTACTTCAGTAACCTGGCGCTCACGTACCGCACCTGTAGAAGACGCAGATATCTCCGTAGCCTTAGTAGCAGCTCAGGCAGCGGAGAATGCATACCTTTCCCTACAGAGAGACAACCCCAGCTCGACCGAAGCCTTCGATGGAGTGCTGTTGGCATGGCAAGAAGTGGTAGATGCAACCAAAAAAGTCATCGACGAGCAGACAGCAGAAGGCGTCAGCATGGGCGATCCAAAGATGCAAAATCTACAGTTAACCTGGACACTGGTAAATTACTCTCTAATCTGCTGGCGTATCGCGCGAAACCGCGTGATGATCGAAGGAATAGCCCAAGGCGGGAAAAGGAAGAACAAGAAGGGCGGCGAAGAAGTCAGAGTTAAGAAGCTCGGTCACTTAAAAGAGGAGGTAGCGCTTTATGACGCCATTCTTCAGGTACACCAGCCCCCACCTCCCTCGCCCCCCCTATAATTGCAATTCTGATAATGTTTTATCTTTAAAGAGTCTAGAACAAGTCTACAACCTCCCCGGCGTCGCCGCCGATGAACCTTTCACCTCTGAACTCGACTCCAAGAAAGCCTACTTCTCCGCCCTCAAATGCTCCACAATCGCGCGCTCCCACGCAATCCTTTCAAACCGTACAAACGCCCTAGCACTTTTTGCCCGCGCCCTCTCACACATTACATCCTCACCACCCATCCTCCAATCCATTGCTGTCCTCCAATCACACAAAGGCCTAGATATCACCCCTGCGGAATCCCAGTCCCTAAAATCAACGCTAGAAAACGAAGTAGCGCGCTTCAGAGCCCTCGTAGAAATGGACCTGATCACGGTGAAGTCTGCCAAGACCGCGGGGAAGGGTGCGGGGGCTTTGGTGGAGAGGCTAGACCAGTATCCTGAAGGCAAGATCGACTTTGAGAATGGGATTGTCCAGTGGCCGCCGAAAGTCGCGCCGGTTCCTGCCAAGCCGGTGTTTTTGGATGTGGCGTTTAACTTTATTGAGTATCCTGGTGACGGCGCTCCCAGGGCTGTCACGGATAGGAATGTGGAGGAAGGAAGGAAGGAGAAGGAAGGGAAGAAGGGTGGTTTCTTGGGGAGCTTGTGGGGGAGGTAATTGCGTTGAACTTTATTTTCACACAAGTTGGGGTTGTGATCGGTTGGGGTATTTCCCCCCCCAAAAAATAAAGTAACTTGTGGGGGTTTGTAGTTCTATGATACAGGTATGGTATTTGATGGGATAAAGCAAACAAAAAGACAGATGTAGTCTAATTTAGAACTCCATTGAGTCCCCACTATTCCCTTTCTCTCGCTTTACTCCCGCCTCGTCCTGGAGAAGACCATTCACGAAGGTCTTGAAGTAATCGACATACGGCTTCAACGAAGTCTTCTCATAATCTGCCACCACAAGCTCAATTAGCACCACTTCCGATATTAAACCCGAGAAGAGGCGGGGAGGAAGAAAAGGAACGAGAAAAGAGCGTACCATCGACCTTCCCCTCCTTTTTATGCACATTTTCCCAAGTATCAATCTCCCCCAACAATCCGACGACCGTCGGCACAGCCGTGGGGTCAAAAGCCTCCAAATCCCTTTCGTCAATGGGCACACAAACCCTCCCGGTCTGCGGGTGCACGCAGAAGGGGCTCTTGAGTAGATGGTTGAGGTGCTTGGAGACTTCAGCGTCGAGGCGGGGATACATGTACTCGAGGACTACCTCCTCCTTACTCTCTTTCAGACGGGCGGTGTCTAGTTCCTTGGATACGTTGGTTTTGGCTACGTCGTAGATGTCGGCCCATTTGCTGAGACTGGGACGGTTGGAATGGTTGTCCCATTTTTTGCGGAGGGCATCGTTGAGGGCTGAGGATGTTAGCCTTTCCCCTTCTGAGTCAATGGAGTGGAGTGGGGGGACTTTTATCTGGGAGCAGCTGGAGTAATTTTTCAGCTTTCTCGTTGTCGCGCCAGGGGTCTTGGTCGCGGAGGATGTCGTTTTCGAAACGGCCCCTTAGGAGGTTTAGACTGCGACTATCTCCCCGTGCATACTTTGTTAGTTTATATCTTCATGCCCTTGAGGCCAGGGACTTACGAAATATGCGGATGCAAAGGCCTCCAGATATTGACCTTCTTCCCCGCCTGTCCACCACCCTTTACTAGCTCCAAATAATTCGCTATAGCCCTTCTCTTAGCGTCATCCAGTGACCTCGCACGTTTATCACATATCCAGGCGTGGGCTCCTCTTCTCCCTGAGTACACCCACAGCACATGCTTAAACCCAAGATCATCTCTCAATGCTGCGTTCATCACCTTTATAGCAACGGTAATGAAGTTCCAGCACAAGTTGCAGATGTTGGCCTTATCGCAGCAGGTACGGATCTCGTCGTAATCCGTCAAATCTATATCGAAGACGAGCTCCTTGCTCAGCGGGCGGAAGGCGCCCTTGGGCAGTTTCTTGCGATCTCGTGGATTGGCGCTGTACACCGGGCCGATTTCGAAACGGGAGGGGTTGAGGCGGACGATTTCTTTTCGGAGTCTGGGGAAACGTTAGGCAGATAAGAGGAGGAAAAGGAAGAGGGGAGGGGAGCATACAGTTCCATAGTAGGAAATGATAGGTATCGCAGATATGCTGAGTTCTGCAGAGTAAACGCAAACTCACGATGTCCAAAGTCATGGCATGGAATCGGGGAGTGATTGAGCCATTGGAAGAGGGTACGGAACGGGAATAGACGTTGATAGAAAGTTAGCATGACTTGTGGATCTGAAGGCGCGATCCCAGGTGCTATTGAGCTTCATCCAGAATCCAATTAGTCCATAACCTTCTCAATCCCGGACTGCCTAAGAGTGAGAAATTATGCGAAAGTAACATACACCGCCCCAACCTCCGACGCTAGGAAGTCCGCATCGTCGTCGTCGTCGCCGAAAAAGTCCTCTTCTTCCTCGTCTTTGAATATATTATCCAAATCCCCACTCTCCTCCTTCTTGATCTCAATCTTCCCAGGGGAAGCTGGCTCTGGAGGGTCGGTCTGTGGCTCTGTCTTCACATCTATTTTGCCAGCTGGAGAGCCCGAATCTGAGGCTGAATCAAAATCTGCATCTAGAAATTCTTGGGGAGTAGCTGGGGCGTCTAGAAGTGTAATGTCTTCTTCCGGTGAATTTTGATTAGACATGGTTGTATATGGTCGGAGTTAGAAATTGGGTGTAGCCTTTGATATTTTGATGCGAAAACGTCGCTACCAAGCTCTAGGGGACGTGTAGCGCGTGATACGTGCCTTTTCTGGAGACGCGTTAATTGGCGGGTAAACCTAACCCCATGATTACAATCAATGCCTATCACTCGGTCTTTAGTGGATAAGGTTTAACGGTGGAATCTCAGCGGAGAGGGATACGAGGGGAACTGTATTAAGATGTGGTATAAGAATTGTATGATTCTCCACAGTGCGGCATGCCCACGCTTACGGGTCAGGTTTTTCTTGGTTCGCTCATGTACCGTGCTGGTTCTAGAATTCTTATATACATTTCAAATCGTACCCCAAGGCAAGACAAGGTCCGCAGTGGCCATGTCGTAGTTATTGCGTGGTGCCCCAGCCGCTATAGCTCTGGCGCATACTAAGTCGCCAGATAGAAGAGATATTTCAAACGCCAATGTTACAATAAGAAGAGAGCTGGAAAGGCGTTCGAAGATCCGATATATTCCTCTAGCATGCTGAAAAAATACCTCAGTAGTCATCATCGTGAATGATCAGTCCTCCTCCTTCGGCTTCTGGCACTACTGCCTCACCATTAACACTATTAACCCCACTCTCCTCCACGCGTTTCCCTCCTTCCGCCCCTCCTCCCGATGCCACTCCACCATTGACAGTCTTGGTACCCCCAGCGCCCTCCTTCCCATCCCCCTTCCCATCCCCCTTCCCGCCCTTCTTCCTCCTCTTTCTCCGATTCCTCTCAGTTTTCTCCTCATCCCTTCTCCTCATCCCCTCTGTCTTTTCCAAAAACTCCCTCTCAGCCTTCTCCCTCTCAACCTCCGCTTCCATCAACCGTATCCTCTCATACTCCCTCCGTCGTGCGGCCTTGTAAACGTGGAATTCGCCTGATCCAGCTCCCGCGCTGGATCCCTGAACGTTTGTGACAATTTCGGGGGGCGGAGGGAGGACTTTGGTTTTGGGACTGGCGGGCATGTGGATTTCTCGATCGGGCTTTGAGAAGAGGTTTGTTAGGGCGGTGGCTTGGGCGGAAGTTGGGGAGAGAGCACGACGTTTTGTCGGTCGTTTATTGCGTGGGTCTTGGGAGGTTGGGATCGATTCAGGGATTGGTTCAGACATTTTGGCCCAAAGGTAGTAGAGGCAGCGGAATTAGCGGGAACGGGAGGAGAAATTGGGTACCAATTTAGGTTTCAACGATTGTTGCTGGAAACATATTTGTGAGCACCGGCAAGACCTGTCCATTCTAAAAATTGGGGACAAAGTTACCCGCTCGAGCGGCTCAATAGCTACAGTATTGGCGCCACTTCCTTCAACTAACTTCCTCACCAAACAACAACCACAACAATGGCATACGAAGGCAGGGTCGGATCGCGCTTCGGCGGCGGAGGCGTCGCCTCGCACTCAGTATCAAACCAAGACAGACGCGAGCGCCTCCGAAAACTCGCACTCGAGACCATAGACCTTGACAAAGACCCCTACTTGTATGCAATCCCCTTCACTATACTCCTGACTTACGAGACCGTCCCAAAACTAACAAGCCCAATAGCTTCAAAAACCACGTCGGTTCCTTCGAATGCCGTCTCTGTCTAACAGTCCACCAAAACGATGGTTCCTACCTCGCCCACACCCAGGGTCGTAAGCACCAGACCAACCTCGCCCGTCGCGCCGCTCGCGAAGCTAAAGAAGGCCGAAACCTCGACCCGATAACCGGCCTACCGCAAGGCATGATCGGCCAGCAGCTCATCGCGCCAAAAAAACACTTGAAAATCGGTCGCCCCGGTTACAAAATCACCAAGCTTCGGGACCCTGTTACTCGGCAGTTGGGCTTGCTCTTCCAGTTGCAGTACCCTGAGATAGGCACCGAGATTAAGCCCCGGTATCGGTTCATGAGCGCCTTCGAGCAGAGGATTGAGGTCCCTGCCGATAAGAATTTTCAGTATCTGCTAGTTGCCGCGGAGCCCTACGAGACGGTTTCGTTCAAGTTGCAGGCTAGGGAGGTGGACAGGAGTCCTGGAAAGTTCTGGACACATTTTGATTCGGACGGTAAAGAGTTTTTCCTGCAACTGTTTTTCAAGACGGAGAGGGAGGAGAGGTATGCTGGTGTGCCGGGGTTGGCTCCGAGGGTGTAAGTGGTCTATAATGATACAAAATGAACTTGAAATAGAGCAAAAAACAACTTTAGTTCTTAAAAGAAATCTCTCTTTTTCCTATCTTTCAATGCAAACCCTCAACCCAGTTACATGTTCTATTAATTCCGTATATTGACTGTTATGTACTCAGGCTAGCTGCCTATGACAGCGGCACGGCTAAACAATAACTTCTACTCTCAAGATTACTAAGTTTGTAACTGTATTGCAATATGAGCTACACTTAATTCTCTACCTAAGGGCTGTAGCACCAAGTTTTCAGGTTCACAGTTTGATGAAAAAACTGACCTCAGGGGTTTCCACTTTCTAGAGTGCTTTTAATTCAACTCTATGCTGACATCCATGTTCATAAATTGAGGTTGGTTTCTCTTCTTCCGATTTATTCAAATATTACCACCCCGAGTAGAGGACTGTTAAGTATATAAAGTGTTGGAGCCTTTGCCAGTGAGCTAGAGGGGTTCTTTGTCTAATTATAAGTTTTAAAGCAAAGCTTTATAAAATTAAAATCTTAAAGTTCAAGTCACAAACCATCTTGTCCCGTCAAATATAATCATCTACAACTCATAATCGGCTTGGCTGTTAGCTTACAGCCGGTCAGAAAACCCGCTGATCAGAAGGTAGGACAACCCTTCCGACCTTAATCCTCCTCTCTACAGTCAGTAATCCAAGCCGATCCTTCTCAAGGGAGACTCGCACAACTGTAAACTTCAAGCACAATACGTGGAACCCCTGATTTCTCATTCCCGTCCTACCAACCCCAGCAGCTTCCGTTTGCTTTATCATTTGTACTGGAGAGGTGTACCGGATTAATTGATCTGACGGCCTCTCCGTCGTTCGAACGGGTGCGAACCTGCCACAGCTATGCACCACTTACAGGTTTTCAAGCACGGCGGTATTTCCATCATAGACTTTCCCGCCATATCCCTGTGGAAATAACCATAACTAAATACAAGCTTCTCCTTCGGTTTTCTCTGCATAGTAACATAACTGAATATTCCCGTTCGGTGTAGGACGCGTAACTCGTATCCTTCGTTCATTCCGGGCCATTCGGAACGTCCGTCTATGTACGAGGTGATCCCCTCCGACTCCTCTTTAGCAAAAGCTCAAAACATACCTCAAGTTACGATGTATACTTGACATCCTTGGCATTTTGGGGTTCGAATCGGATCGTCGGTCAATGCGGGGTTACCTCGTGTATGAGATCGGGGGAGGCGGAGGGGAATTGTGTCTGAGTTTGGGAAGGCCGGAAGCACGGGGTTATAGTCCATTGGGAAGGCGGGGGAGGGCACGGAGGCAATGGTTGGCTCGGAGGAGGCTGATGGCATCTGGGTTCCAGGGGTGGATCCAAGTCAGGTCGATTCCATAGAGGCTGCTCCAAGCAATACGTGCCAGCGTCATGGGATGTCGCCCGTTGCAATACGATAAAGCAGCTCCTCCAGCTTTCCGAGAGCTCGATCCCCAAAGCCAAAGCTACAAATTGCCAACTGTGAAACTGAAGTTGCATGTGGTGGCTGGGGAAGGAGAAAAGAGGCTTGATTTTCAACTACATGCCCACGGAGTAATATATGTCGCCGATCAAGGGGGTAAGAGGAGAGAAAAAGGGAAAGGAAACGGAAGGAATGCCTGGGCCGACTTTATGTGCAAAACACGGGGAGAAAACTAAAGAGCGAGATAACGAATGAGAGAGCGGCGTACCACAGCTAAATAAAGTATGGTGAAGAGACGAGAAAGGGTTGAGCGAAGTCTAACAACAAAAGTAGTAGAGAAGAAAAGATAGGCAGCGAAAGGAGCCGATTGCGAGAGGGACCAAATCCAACAGAAGCTCCGAGTGACATCCCGTGAACATCACTCGTATCACCCTAGTATAACAGGTATTTTTTGTTACCACTAAGTTACAAGAAGGTCCCCATTCCGTCCTTCCAAATCCCAAACATCTCTATAACGTAAGAATTACCGCCCAGCCCCCAACTCCAGTTCACAGCAAGTCACGTTTTACAAATTGTTCGCGTAAACTCTTCCCGAGGGAAGCGGGGCTACGCTCGACAATAGCACCAGCACCCTCGAGCGCCGAGATCTTAGATTCGGCCCCTCCTTTGCCGCCGCTAACAATGGCGCCTAGAGGGAGTTTTTAGCTAGGCTATTTAATAGGAGAGGAAAAAATAACAAAAGAAGGAAACGGGAACATACCGGCGTGACCCATCCGCCTTCCTGGTGGTGCAGAGATACCAGCGATGAATGATACTATGGGCTTATTCTTGGCGTTGTTGGCTTTCAGGTAATCAGCTGCGTCTTCTTCTGCAGAACCTCCGATTTCGCCAATCATGATGATCCCTACTACTTGTCAGTATCACCAAAATATAAATTATCTATAAAGCAATACCATCGGTTTCATCATCTTCCAAGAACACACTCAAGGCATCAATGAAAGAGGTTCCGGAGAATGGATCACCTCCGATACTAAACCTCGCAGTTAGTCTTCGTCGTACCTGGCCAAAGGGGAGATGTGCACCCAATAACTAAGCTCTGGCCAAGTCCAACCTGAGTAGTTTGGTTCACAGCCTCGTAAGTAAGAGTTCCAGATCTAGAGACAACACCGATCCTGCCTCTCTTGTGGATAAAACCTGGCATAATTCCAATCTTGCACTGGCCTGGGGACTACGACGCTATCAGAAAAGACACTCCCTTCTGCAATATCAGGGCCAGGTAAACATACAATGATTCCGGGGCAGTTCGGTCCCACTAGTCTACCCCACCATCAGCTTTGCTTCTCGCTCGCTGCAAGCCATATAACAAACCTGGTCTTATTCTGCGTCTTCAACATATCCACAACCCGGACCATATCATTCTGAGGGATTCCCTCGGTGATACTGGCCCCATCAATACCATCCCAAACACAAAACTCAAGGGGTTCACTCAAACACTCACCAGACAACAAGCTTGATCTCAGCCTCGATAGCCTCCTCGATAGACTTCGCCGCGACCGGAGGTGGAACGAATATAGCGCTAGCATCGGCTACACCAGAATCAACCTCACTCCATAACACCAGCAGCAATCCTGAAGGAGAAAGAAACATACCTCCGACCTCACTGATAGCATCCCTCACAGTACCAAAAACTGGACGATCCAAATGCCTGGTTCCAGCCTTCTTGGGATTAATTCCGCCGACAACATTCGTACCGTACTCAATCGCCTGTTGTGCATGGAACCTAGAAACACCCCACCCCCCACCTCCGTCAACAACACCTCTTATGCACATATACGACTCCTGCCCTCACCACCAGGGCCACTCGAAGATTGAACATACGTTCCCTGTCTTCCGGTAAATCCTGTACAGAACACTTCAGCACTGTTCTCCCCTTTCTTTCCCCTAACTCCTGCTTTCTCCTCCGGAGAGGTTGCAGATGCACAAACCTTGAAAGATAACCTTAGTATCAGTGTTAATGAGCAAATTCTTCGCGGTAGAAGCGTAGCCAGAGGAGGTCGAATACCCGCGAGTCACGGAGGCTACACGGGAAGTTGATAGACGCTTCAGAGCGAGCATTGTCGGTCGGCGAAGCGAAAGAGAGAGTGATGGGGGGTAAAAATGAATGAGAGGGGTTGTTGTTGTTAGCGGGCGTTGGTGATCCCTTTTTATGTTTCCTCTTGCACAGCAAGGTGAGCGAGATGTTCCGGGAAAGAGAGCGAGCCGGAAGAGATGCTGGCTTGGCGGTACGGGTAGCGAATTCTAGGGTGAAAGAGAACGGTGGTTGAAGTAAATTATTGTTTGTCGGGCTCAACGCCGCCTATGTCAAGACGAGAAGCAACCCCCACCTTTGATGGCTAGAAAGTGGATCGGAATAGCGTCCGCTGGAGGCGAATTACGTCCCTGAAATAATTATCATACTCAGAAATGACCTAACCTAGACTACGTACTAGAGTTGTAGATATCACATTATATAGGCCGCCTAGTGGAAATAAGCTGCGGAGGTACTGAGATACGACAGCCCAAGCTGCTTGTGGGCACCTTACATCAACTCCAAACGCTGTACAATTGCAAGACCCATCACTAGCAAGGAGACTGTCCCGTAGTTCGTTGGATCATGATCGGATTCGGACTTGTAAATTAAACAACCAGAATCGAAGAGGTCAAAGCGCATTGGATATCAACAGGATTATTAACCCGCGATTAAAGTTTCTACATTCAACAATAATGCGAACCACCTATGCACAGAACCCTAAATCTGCACAACCTCTACACCGTTCTCTGTAACAGCTTTTACCGTCAATCCCTTAAAGTCTACCGGCAACCTCTTGATCAACTATACACATATGTTAGCAAAACCTAGCCACCAAACTAAATAGCAACGATAGATACGGACCTCATCGTGACACATCCTCATCAACTTCCTTCCCTCATCCAAGGTGATGTCAGGGTGATGATGTTTGTCCAGAATCGACAGACAATAGTACTGAGCATATCCATGAGCAGCATAAGGTACAGCTGCGGATGACGCTAGGTAGTCCAGCCAGTAGAGATGGGGTTTCCCAGTAGTGCAGTCGAACCCTCCGATAAGAAGGTTAACGTAGTGGGGGCTCTATCCATCCAAGTGAGCAACCCAAAATCCCAAACCGCAAGGAAAGAATCTATACCCGGCTCCTCAAGCTCTTCGCAAGCTGGCGCCTCACAAAGCTAGCAACAGCGCTAGGAGATAGTTGCCATTTAGAGTTATTCCTCATCCCGTACAACTGTACATTGGCTTGAATGTATTCCGCAAACTGAACTATTCACACCCACACCCACACAGACCCCAGCACTCATTAGCTCATCCCACCAACCGGTCCAACTCTTGTGTCCCGATTTCCATCGATAGAACATACCGGTATCCCCCGCCTCTCCCGAGAACGCCATCAGAGTATGTGGGTTTAAGGTCCTGGTTTTGTCATCTTCTGCTTTGAGAATGGTCACCCCACGCATAGCAGCATTGGATGCAGCAAGCAGGACAAAGTCTTTCCCGGTGATTCCCAAAAGAACTTCCCTGCAACAAACGTTAGCGATATATAACTGATAGGGGAGAACCAGGGAATAGGTACATGTTTTAGGTATTAGATGAACGGGTTGGTGAGGTTGATAGAGGATGGTTTTTAGTGGGGCGAGCGGGGAGTTTGTGTTTGGGCAGTGGTGCTCGCTGCTGAGCTCATACTAGTAGAGTAGCCACAATCACGTGGGGTTGAAAGAAAGTATAGATGCTGAGATGGGCTTTTTTAAGCGTATTTGTTGGAACGCCAAGAACTGAGACTAGCCGAGCTTCATCGAAAGCCGTCTTGGGGTGATAATACCGTAAATTACCTGTAGTCCATATCTGAGACCCAATAGGCATCTAGGGGAATTCCTGTTCTAAGAACTCTCAAAATAAAATTTGAAAGCCAAATTTAAGCTCGCTGAGAGGTAGAGGTAGGTGTTTTTGCCCCAATACACCGCTGCACTCCCGCCACCAATCATAAATTCAAAAAGCGAAGCGCATGGCAGCCACAGCCCGAGTGAAATCCCATGAAGGTGCCGGTATCGCAACTAAAATCCAATGCAACTAACAAATACCATCCGAACAACTAATTTTCATAATTACAATTTTAAAAAATTGCTTTTTGTCTCTCCCTTATCCTTAACTAAATTGCCATCCACGTCCCGTTTCTCGCCGCCCTCTCCAATGATCCTAACACGGCCCTTCTTGAGGTTGTCCCTAACGTCCTTTCTACTCCCCTCCTTGACCTCCCCACCTTTATTCCCTTCGCCTAAGTTCCGTTTCTTGATTTTCTCCTTCTCTCTCCTTCTCCGTCTCTGCTTCTCCTCCCTGGTCATTTCTCTCGTTGAAACCGGGGCTCCGCTCTTACCCACAATCTCTCTACCACCGCCTTCGCCGATGGTTGCTACTGCCTTGCCCTTCTGGGGAGCATAGACTTCCTGTGGTGCGAGCATAGAAACGTTGGCGGCTAGGGAGCCGCCATCAGCAGCACTTGGTTGAGCCTCCTCCATAGAGATAGCAGGAGCATCGGCAACGATAGATATAGCAGGTTTTGGAGGTTTTGGAGTGAAGTGCCAGCTGGTGAGGGCATCGAGTTTTCGAGAAATATCAGAGAAAAGTGCCCCAATTTCTCGGTGAGCTTCTGCCAATTTTTCGTCCTTAAGATCCGGGTTGTTTTCGGGATCAACCTTTTCAAGGTGTTCTCTCTCGTAAATCTCTGCTAGGCCTTGCTGGGGTTTGGAATCATCCAACTCAATTCTACCTCTCTGGAAGCGGGATGAGATGTCATCAGGCCGTCTTCGGATCACTTCGTCAAAATCAGAAGCGATAATTCTTCGCTTAATCATCTCCTCCAAATCCTCCGTGACTTCCTGGGTGATCACGGGGACCGGTTTTCCAGCCCGTTCAAAGTCCAAATCCTCTTCCAGAAGTGAGTTAAGAGGCCTAGTTGTAGATCTAGCTTCCCCGGAAAGAGTCCACTCCTTTTTCGCAACGTTTGCAGCTTCGAGTTGACGAATTTGTTCGATAATAGTAGCCTGGCGTTTCTCGTGTGTTGATCGACGGTTTGTGGGATCCGCAGGGTCGCCACCCATATCAAAATCTGAGCCTTCTTCTGACATGTCATCATCGAACAGATCACGGTGTACCCGGGCCATCTCAGGCTCAATATTAGAATCCTCTCTCTCCAACTCATCCAACCTTTTAGTCCGTTGGTCCCAAGGCTTTGATGCTTTCGAAGGGCGCTTTTTTGATCCCTTTTTGGCGGGTGGGGCAAAGAAATCTTGGTACATTATCCCGTTCGCATTGTCGTGGCTGTCATGCATGTCCTCATCTTCCTCGTCGTAGTCGTCTTTCCCAACAGTGATAACCTCACCTTCGGCTTCATCCTCGCCATAGTCGGTCAATTGGTCTGGGTCGGCATCGTAGTCAATCTCCTCTTCATCGGACCCAAGGTCCCCGCGCTCATCTTGAATTTCGAGCAATCGAGTTTGACGGTTGAAGGCATCGATCGAAAAGAAGCCATCATTGAGCCCGTGAACGTCTTGAATGAACTCTTCCCCCTCCTCCCCCCCCTCTTCTGAGACTTCCTCGATGCCCTCCTCGTCATCGTCATCATCGGGGAGGGCAATTCCACCATCCTCGTCCATAGAATCTCCGTATTCCTCCTCGTCTCGGTCTTCGTCGCCACCCTCTCCTTCATCCTCTTCGCTATCACTCTGACTACTAGTTCCACTAGCACTGTCGATATCCTCCTCAAACGCAACAGCCTTCCTCTTCTTCCCATTTGCCAACTCCCCACCTTTCGCATCACCATTAACACTTCTGATAACACCCTTCCCCTCACCAACCCCGCTCTCGACAGCGTCCACAACAAGTCTCGCCTGTTCCCAGACCTGATCGACATCGAATCCGTCCAGATAAATTTTCTCCAGAACCTCACTTTTTTTTCCACCAGCTACACTCGCCGCCAGTGGGTCAAGATACTTTTTCGCAAGCACTAATGCGGCACTATGTAGTGAAGATTTGGGTTGCAAGAATTCATGCTGGCTGTTCGACAAAGCCTTAATTAACAGCGAGGAGGAAGAGCCATTCATGACGGAGTGTGGGGGGTTGTTTGCTGCGGAGAGTGTTCTGGAGGAATCGGAGGTCAGAGAGCCAGCCATTAGCTCAGCCCGCAAATATCAGAGTAAGGGAGAAACGGGGAGAAAGAAGGAAAGAAAAACTGGCTTTTATCCCAGTGTTTGCGGCGGTGGGGCGGGAGAGAGCTCAATACCGGTAACGCAAAGTTGCGAGCGGGACTAAAAAAATAAAATTTATTATTATCAAAAAAATGTGAGAGGAAATTTACTTGTAAATGCCAAGATTTCGCGCGTTGGGTCAAATCCGAAATAAAGAGCCCTAACCCTGATCAAAGAGACAGGATTTCTTCAGAGGGGAGATGCGGAAAGAGGCTTCTTAAATGTCATAAAATTATGGTACGAGAATAATTAGTGAGAGAACGCGAATGGTCGATCGCGTAGCTGGATGTAAGAGGGGAACCTGCAGCCCTTGAGCCCCTGACGTTGGCTTTTGAGAACCCGTTGAACTGAATGAAGGTTGAGGTCCTATGATACCAGCAATCTGCCTCTCATTTGAGCATAGGGCGCCCCGCTATCAGGCATTGGGTAGGAGCAAGGATTGGCGGGCAGCATCGGGCCTTTATTTCTCTTACCGGGGCACTTGGTACTTGTAAGTACAAAGAGCACTCGTAGTGTTTGGTCTAGTTGCTACATATTCGCATGATATCACAATCTGCGCTTATTGGACAATAATTGTTTCTAGGATCAGAGTGCGACCGGGTAGTAGCTATCATCAGGTGTTTAGATCCTAATTGAAAACTACCAACAGCAAAAACGCCAGCCCGAACAATTCTGAAAGGCAAAACTCCACTGATATGAAATTTAGATCCCTTCCCAAACCCTGGAATAAAAGAAGAAAAGGAAAGGGCAAAAACTTTTCCAGCCGATCAAGCCATTTTTATTATTTGCTACATTCAAGATACCCCTGAGACCCCCCCCCGTATTTCAAGCAGGTAACTAGTAGAAGCTATTACGAAGAACAACAATTAGTAACTGTAACCTCAGAGATTCCCATATCCCGTCTAAGGATTAACTCACAATCCAATGACCTTTCCGGCGACGTGCTTTCTCCTGGCCTCCTCGTGGTCCATGATGCCAGCAGAGGTGGTCAAGACAATGAAACCGAACTGACGGGAAGGAAGAAGCTTGACAACCCACTTCTCGAGATCACCGAGCTTGACATTGTATCTAGGAGAGATACACCCGGTCTTGTTGATACGTCCATTGAGCTGGATAACGATCTTTCCGGAACGGTGGTCATCAACCTCCTCGAACTCGCCAATGTATCCTGTAATATATCAGCATGTCGCGCCGGATTAAACGTTTACGAGATCCATAGAAGAATCGAAAGATGAAAGGAAAAGAAAACGTGTAAGAGCCCTGCGCATGGTATTTGATTTTTCGGGAACTTAAAGGACAAAGGTCGTGGAGAGTTCGAGACAGTTCGTCTAGTTATCATCCCGAGTATGGAGAGGAAGGGAGAAGCGCAAACAGGAGCTCTAATCTCTGGTAGGGGGGACTCGGGGCATATATAAACAGCTGAATCGTGGGGTAATTACCGTGCTTCTGCATAACACTCAAGAACTTGACAATGACCTTGGAAGAAGGCCTAATAAGGACTTGTCTCTTTCCAGCCTTCTCGGCGTTGTTGATAGCGTTCAAACAATCATTGAGGACTGAAGTCTTAACCATATTGAATTATGTTGTCTAATTGAGTGGAGGCCACCAAAAATATCAGTCATGAGCCATTTTGAGTGTCCCTCTTTCTTTTCTCGACTGAGAGCGTCTCGAGAGAAAAGGTAAGGGGGATTCAAATAGGCCTGTCGACTTACCTCGGGGGCGGAGATGAGAAATAAGCTGGTCGGTTGGTTGGTCGCTGGGTGGATCGTGATACTATCGTGTTGTTACTGCCGGAAACCGAAAACAATTCAAGGGTTGAGAAATTAGAGTTGTGTGGGTTAGTGGGGGGAACGAGACTGCTTTTCTGAAACCCTAATCCATTACCCATCTCATGCACCATAGCTCCTTATCTCATCTAATCTTATCTTGCAGAGAAACATGGTTTTATGTGATCCAAACTAGTGACTAGTTACCCTGTCATAAATTTGCCAAGCATTTCTCTTTTCTCAAAAAAAAAAAAAGGTTCGTTGCTGGGTTACCGATATCTGCCAAAGCGCAACTATTTTACCACGACCTATTGGTGCAATTGGACGCCAATAGTCAAAATAATGTCATCCTTCTTTTCTACCCCAGGTTCTCGGAAGAAGCGCAAACGATCGGAAGCATCTACATCTTTTGGTGGAGGAATACCTAAAAAGCCAAGGGAATCTTATAAGAATGCTCCGGAAGATGACGATATATCAAGTGGTTCCGAAAGTCGTGATGGGGGGGATAACAAGACACTAAATGAGGATGAAGAAGATGAGGATGAGGAGATTGCCGGGGAGACAGCAGCAGAGAAGAGGTTGAGACTAGCTCAGCAGTACCTGAATAACCTCCGAGCAGAAGCTGGTATGTTCACAGCATCCGATTAGAATTATAAATGCTAACAAGGATGAGCGATAGATGAAGTAGGATTTGATGCGGCCGACATCGATCGCGATATAATTACTGAGCGTTTAAGAGAGAGCGTGGTATGTATATTTATAGCGCTCGCAAAGTATCCCCAAGCTAACGCTATAACATTAAGGCGGAAGAGAAGGGTAAGGTCTACAGACATATTTCCTCACAGCTATCCTTCGATACCGCAGATTCTACTCTCTTCCGTATGGATTCCGGGCCTACTACAGGCGTCGCGACATGCTCCCCGTTCATCTATACTATCACCAAAGACGGCTATCTTATAAAGTGGGAACTTCCGGTATATCCGCAGCCTCCTTCTACCGGCACAAACCACACAGCTCCGAAAAAGCCGAAACGAGTCACGTATGTTCGGGCCTGTCACAAAGTAGATGCGGACGGTTTCCAACGCCATACAGGGCCAATCTTGTGTGTTGCGGCATCGCAGGATGGAAAGTTCATTGCAACCGGAGGACAAGATGCGAGGATAGTCATATGGGATGCAGGACTTCTGAAAGCTTTGAGAGTCTTTAAATTCCATCGCGGAGCGGTGACTGGTCTTGCCTTCCGGCGTGGGACAAATCAGCTGTATTCTTGCTCTACCGACCGCAGTGTTAAGTTATGGAGTTTAGATGAGCTAGCGTATGTTGAGACGTTGTTCGGTCATCAAGATGAGGTTGCAGGAATCACTGCGCTAGCCGGCGAGCGATGTGTGACGGTTGGCGCCAGAGACCGTACGGCAAGACTGTGGAAGATTGTGGAGGAAACTCAACTTGTGTTCCGCGGAGGTGGAGGAAACGGTGGAACTGAGTCAAGAAAGCCCCGTAAAAACAAGGATGGGAGCAAACGCTACGAGGAAGGCTCAATCGACTGTGTGGCCATGATAGATGAGGAGCACTTTGTTACCGGTAGTGATAATGGGTATGCATCCACTTCCCCAGGTTTTATCCACACTAACCTTATTTACAGTGACATCTCTCTCTGGTCCATCCTCAAGAAAAAGCCTATCCACACAATCCAGCTCGCCCACGGCCTCCAGCAAACCCTCCTCCCAGCTGAGTGCACAGCTGAATCCAATCCTACCGACCCACCACCAGAACCATGCCCCCGCCACATCACCGCCCTAGCCGCAGTCCCTTATTCAGACCTAATCCTCTCCGGTAGCTGGGACAACCAAATCCGCGCTTGGAAGGTCTCCTCAGACAAGCGCAAACTTGAACCTCTGGGAGCTCTCGGCCCCTCAGACAAGGATGCTGTTCGCGGGGTAGTCAATGGGATATCTATCGTTGAGCGTGGCGAGAAGGGGAAGGAAGGCTTAGCTGTATGTGTCGGTACTGGGAAAGAGCTAAGGTTAGGGAGGTGGCTCAAAGTTGATGGAAGAAATGGGGGGTACGTCATTGAGGTGCCGGCCCTTGAAATCAACCAAAAATCAACATAAAAATAATTTTCAAAAACTTTCAACCACAACTACATCCTTGAGAAGATATGGCTTCACAGAAGTGCTCAGAAGACAATCCTGTCTAATTCTATGTTTTCTGATTTTTAATCGGGGCAGTATTAGTGGGGGTAGTAAAATTTCGAATTACCCATGTAGGGTGGTTTTTGAGGTTACTTTTGCCAAGCCCCCTTATTTGTGTGTATTATATAAGAAAACTGTCTATGAGGGCTGATTTCAAGTACCTAGCACCATTCGTAGAAAGGAGGTTGAGAAGTCGACTCTAATGAAGCAAAGTGAAGGTAACCACCCGTGGAAGAGGAAGTTGAGAAGCCGGCCTCGATTAAGTCGACTGAGGTTGACCAACCCTCAGAGGGAGAGAAGGGCGAGTAGCTGTGCGGTATCGTAAATACGATAGACACAAAAACTAGCTTTTGACTTTTCCAAACAATGAGAACGGCGGTTACCACCTAATCACAAATTATCACTCGGAGGTTTCCTGAGAATCGATCATACCGCAGGGCCTCGTCGCATATCACCAGTTCAAAATCTATCAGCTCCAGCTCCAGGTTCACCGCCCCCTCCTTCCGTTTCTCAAGCATATATTGAGTGATGAATCCGCTCTGCAGGGAGGGGTTGAAAATTAAGCGCGAGACAGCGCTGGATCTTGATACTCCAGGGAGAGTCAGGAGAGTAGTTAGAGGGGTTTCACGCTCGGTGTGAAATGATTCAATGAAAATTTAATACGGGTTTTACATGCCGACTTGGGGCTGTTCTGGGGAACATTGGTTGGAATTGTGTCCTCTCTTTACACCGGCTATTTGTTTGGAGTTTCCGGTTGCTGCATAAGGCGATTGTTGGCTTGATGGGAGGGGGACACGGGGGGCGGGGAAGCTTGAATATGTATGTCCTTGTTCCCTCTCCCAGAAAGGTTTGCTGGCGAGGTTGAAGTGGGTGAGATAGTTCATGGTTTTGCAGGTTCGCTCGCTGGAAGGGAGGTTCTGTGGCTTGTACCCCCAGTTGCCGTTGTGCTATGTATCAATTAGTGCTTTGGTAGAAGTTTTCTGGGAGGGTGGACCAATTGTAGTGCAGCGGAGTAAGTCAAGTGGGCCCAGGTATTGAAAAGCGTGATTCTCTGGTTTGATCTTTCGGGGTTCCTAGAGGGGTGTTTTGTATAATATTAGTTTACATCTGGCTTAGAGCCTGCGGATTTGCTGTTATATCGAGCTTGTGCGAGCAGTGTAGGTGTGAAGTGAGCACTTAGATTGGAATCGCGTTCTGATTATTTGTGAAAATAATATGAAGAGGAACAGCTAGCGTAGACCCAGCCAAGCTAGCTTTAAGCCCACTGCAACCTCACTCGTGCACCTGGGGAAGCTGGGAATTCTCGAGCAAACATCTGTACATGAAAATCTATGTTTACATCTCCTTACCAGCCCCAAATCCATCCATATGCGCCGCTGAGACAATCCCCGCACTAATCTACCCGCCCCTCACAGCACAATATTGGTCGTCTCCTTCGACGACTTCGCCCTCAAAGCCATAACTTCATCCACAACCCCCTTCTTCGCCTCCTTAATCCTCCGCACTGTCCTCGCCCGTACCTTTGCCTTCTTCTCCCCCTCCGCAGGCGCCGTATGTCTCCCATCTCTTTGCAAATTCCCGTGCACAACCACCTCAGGCCACACCTTTGCATATTGCGCATCGTAAATATTCGACCACTTAACCACCACGTCCCCCTCTTGTGGTATCGGCAACTCAATCGGCTGATTCTTCTTCGCCTTCTGCCCCTCCCGGAGCGGCGGCGGGCTGGCAACCTTTTTTATGCGGTCCACTTCCATCCTTATGCTTTCCGCTAGATCCGCGACTGAATTTGCCTTCTGGTTCATGAGGATACGGGTGCGCTCTTTTTTGGGCTTTTGGAGGAGTTCCTTGGAGTATGAAGTTTCGTGCAGGCGACGAAATTCCCGGAGCATGCGGAAAGTGTTTGTACCTATCAGGGTTTCCTTGAAGATCACCGTTGCCATGGGCGCCCATACATCTTTCCGGAGGGCCGCTGGGACGGACTTTTTGCCGACGTAGGTTAGCTGTCGGAGGGAGTCTTTGTTCTGTTTGGAATGATTGTAAGTAACGGCTCCCACAAGAGGAGGAGAAATTGAGGGAGTGCACTGACATCGAGAGTTTGCGAGAGTGAGTATAGCACTCGGTTGTTCAGGAGATTGTTGTAGATGTAGATGTATTTCCCATGATCTGGGGGTATTGGATAAGGCTTAGGCATTTTGTTAACGGCCTTTTTGACAGCCTTTTTGACGACCCCCCGGACGGCCCCTTGGGCCGGCTTTGTGATGGCCATTGTGTAGGTAGAGGTGCCGCCGATGCCGTCCTCGTCGTAAGGATGGGAGTGGATAACTCAAATGTTGAACGTTTCAAGGTTGGTTGTCTCCGGCCCCGCTTTGTCAGCTTACGCCACACATGGTGGCTCAAGTTTCGTGTTTCTCCCCCGCCAGGTATGAGACGAACAAGCGCATCTTACAACAATAACCATGGTTTCTGTCGCCCCAAAGGTACCTTCCCCAATCCTCAAAAATTCACCAACTACCCCATGAGGTGTGAACTAATTTTCTTTCAGATGTCCTGGTTCAAAATCACCCTCATCCGCTCCGGCATCGGCATGACTGAGCGTCAAAACGGCGTCCTGAAAGCCCTCGGCCTACGGCATCGCATGAAGACGGTCTATCACCCTGTCTCCCCCGACACCGCCGGTATGATCATGAAAGTTAAGGAATTGTTGGCAGTCAGCGAGGTCGATAAACCTCTTACACAAGCTGAGATCCATGCGAAGAGACAGCCGCCGAAGGGTTACTACATCGAGAAGCAGGGAGTAGTAAGGGAAGACAAAGGCAGGGCGAAGGATATTCTGGAGGCTTGATTGTATTAGGTATTCCGGGGCTGGGCGTGTAGAAGAGGGGGCATTGACGAATGAGGCATATATGAGGGTGTAGATAGGGCGCTGGGACACCGACACGGGCCTGGAGATAGATCTGGGCTCCGCTCTATCCTAGGCATCTTACCTGATAAAACGCGGCTTTGCGATTGACCCTAAGAATAGCGAATCTGAACCTTTTGGGAACTCATAGTGATACTCTGTGACCCCATCCCTCGTAAAAGCAAATCAAAGTTACCCGGCCTTGAATTATTTCCCCAAAATTCTCTATCGTCAAACATCTCCCAATCTTTCCACCGGCATCCAAGTAATACTTCGAGCTCTGGGCACTGCCATCACAATGCCGTCCACACATGACAAAGAGAAGCCATGGGATACCGATGACATCGACAAATGGAAGGTAATTGACTTTTCCCCCTCACAGCCCCATCGTAGACTGACTATCTCACCCCCAGATTGATGAATTCAAACCCGAAGACAACAAAGCCGGAGCCTTCATCGAAGAGTCCTCCTTCGCTACGCTCTTCCCCAAATACCGTGAAACCTACCTGCGCGAAGCCTGGCCGCTAATAACTCGCACACTCGAAAAGCATCACATCGCCTGCACGCTGGATCTGGTAGAAGGGAGCATGACCGTGAAAACCACCCGAAAGACCTATGACCCCGCCGCGATCTTGAACGCTCGGGATTTGATCAAATTGCTGGCTCGCTCGGTTCCGGTCCCGCAGGCGATCAAGATTCTCGAGGATGGGGTTGCGTGCGATATCATCAAGATTGGGAACTTGGTTAGGAATAAGGAGAGGTTCGTCAAGCGGCGGCAGAGGATTTTGGGGCCGGGTGGAAGCACGCTTAAGGCTTTGGAGCTATTGACTGGGTGTTATATACTTGTTCAGGGGAGTACGGTTGCTGCGATGGGAGGGTACAAAGGGTTGAAAGAGGTTAGGAGGGTTGTTGAGGGCTGTATGGATAATATACATCCGATTTATCATATTAAGGTATGGGCACCGGTATTAGGAGGTGGGCGGATGAGTGGTGCTAATTCGGGAAACGTAGGAACTTATGATTAAACGAGAACTCCAAAAAGACCCCGAACTTGTCAATGAAAGCTGGGACCGTTTTCTCCCACAGTTCAAGAAGAGAACCCTAAGCAAGCGCAAGAAGCCGCTGAAGATCACAGATAAGTCGAAAAAGACATACACTGTGCGTCATCCCCAGTACCTCACTATCTATTTACAGATACTAACTTCCCCAGCCGTTCCCTCCCGCTCCCGAGAAATCAAAGATCGACCTCCAGATCGAGTCCGGAGAGTACTTCCTTTCTAAACAGAGCAAGGAGCGCGCCGCGCGTGAAGTGCGGGGGCGATTTCGGTGAGGTTCGTGGTTGTTAGACATGTCTTGATACACGGTTCCCACTTTGGTCTTGTCTTTGGGGTTCGGCTGGAGGCGGACTGCTTTGTGTTAGGCCAACAATTGGTTGTGTGAAATTGGTCTTGGAATCTACTAACGAATGCACCCGATACCCACACACAGCAGTGGCTTGGTTCTCTATTTTTTCTATCATACTTCACAAGAAAAAATGCGTGATTTTTAATTAGATGCTGAAGGTGGGAACGAATCCAGTGCAAATGTAGTATACATTACTATAACAGATAAAAACACAAGAGAGGCCTCCCCTCCTCTATCCAGACCTCATCTAAAATAGGATAAAACAATAAAACTCCAAGTAGATCTTCAAACATACAGGAGACCAGGTACACACAAGTAAGGAGCAGAGAGGGGAGGACGAAAAGTGTAATCTTTAATATTTATGACTTGACAGCCTTTCTCCGTCTCTTGTACTTCTTTATAGCTTTCCTCTCCGAGTCCTTTGTCTCGTCCTTGTACTTTTACTTCTTATCCTTCCTAGTGTTGCCTATCCTCAGTAGTGAAATGGGGTCCTTCATGTTTTATTACTTCTTTTGTCTTGCACTTCCCTTCTTGTATGCTACCAATCTCTCTCAGGATAGAATTAGCAAATTGGCAAAGGTTGTAGTACTCATGTCTCATGTCAAGTATTCTATTTATTATATATTTGTTCAGAAAATTCTGTTAACAATTATTTGCATTGATTAGTTTAAACAATATAGTAGACTACCTAAATATTGAAAATATTGTTAAATAAAAAATAGAAGGTATATAGAGTAAGTATTGGAATATGTAGTATAAAGCATTTATATCTATTTAGAAGTATCATAATAAAGAATATAATAAAGAAATATGCAGAGGTTGTTAAAGCCTAACAAGAAAGGAAATATATAATAATAGTAGGAAAATAATAGCTAATAAATAGAAAATAATAGCAATATATAATCTTTTATAGAAAGAGTTACTAGTTGCAATAATATAAAAACATAATAAATAAATTCCCAAAATTTAATAGTTCTAACTCAAACCATTTTATTATTTACTAGTACGTTTAGGATCAACAATCAACCTATTCAAATTTCAAATATCTTATGTTTATACTATCTTGATGAAACACATATATGAGCTTTTCCAATAGCAAAAGTTTGACGAAACACATGTATGAGCTTTTCCAATAGCAAAAGTTTCTAGTAAAAACATTAAAACATCATACTTAGTTGTAGTATATTTCAATAAAAAATTCTATGAAAAAATATCACAATTTTATAAATTAGTTTTAGGCTTCTTATATTGTATAGAAAAAGTAAATATCTAATGCTCAGGGTTATAGGTTGAAAACTTACTGAAAACTTAAATAGATATTTAAGCTAATACTCAAATGCTCTAATATTATATTCAAGTTAATAGTAATATGCACTATTAATAAATTAATTAATTATGAGTTAAGTAGAACTCAAATAAAATATTTTTATAAAACCTTAAGCCTCTCAGGCTACAGGTTAGTTTAAGTTTTCCATAGCAAAATAGTAAACTAAGAGTTTATAATTATAAGGAAGTTAACTTACTAGCTCCACACACACAATTCCCTATAAGTACATTTATCACTAGTGACCAGCACCAGCAATATACTTCTAGTATTTGTGTTAATCATACATAAATTATAATAATCGCAATATGTACTATTAAATTATTATTTGATCATGAGTCAAATAGAATTTAAGCAGAATGTAGTTATAAAACCTTGAGGTTCTCAGGTCACAGGTTAGTTCAAGTATTCCAGTAAAATAGTAAAAGTAAAAGCTTATAATTCCAAGAAAAGATAACTTACTAACTCCACACTCATACAATTCCCTAGAAGTGCGTTTATCACTAGTGACCAGCACTAGTGATACACTTCTAGTATATGTGTTAATCATACATAAATTATATTAGTAATCGCAATATGTATGATGCTATTAGATTATTATTTAATTATAAGTCAAATATAACTCAAGCGGAATGTAATTATAAAACCTTAAGACTCTCAGGCTACAGGTCAGTTCAAGTATTCTAGTAAAATAGTAAAACTAAAAGTTTATAATTCCATTAAAGTTGACTTACCAATCCCACACACACAATTCCCTAGAAGTACGTTTATCACTAGTGACCAACACTAGTGATGTACTTCTACGATATGTGTTGATAATACATAAATTATTATCTGATTATGAGTCAGATAGAATGCAAGCAGAATGTAGTTATAAAACCTTGAGACTCTCAGACTGTGGGTCAGTTCAAGTATTCTAGTAAAATAGTAAAACTAAAAGTTTATAATTCCATTAAAGTTGACTTACCAATCCCACACACACAATTCCCTAGAAGTATGTTTATCACTAGTGACCAGCACTAGTGATGTACTTCTACGATATGTGTAGATAATACATAAATTATTATCTGATTATGAGTCAGATAGAATGCAAGCAGAATGTAGTTATAAAACCTTAAGACTCTCAGGCTACAGGTCAGTTCAAGTATTCTAGTAAAATAGTAAAACTAAAAGTTTATAATTCCATTAAAGTTGACTTACCAATCCCACACACACAATTCCCTAGAAGTACGTTTATCACTAGTGACCAGCACTAGTGACGTACTTCTACGATATGTGTAGATAATACATAAATTATTATCTGATTATGAGTCAGATAGAACACAAGCAGAATGTAGTTATAAAATCTTAAGACTCTCAGGCTACAGGTCAGTTCAAGTATTCTAGTAAAATAGTAAAACTAAAAGTTTGTAATTCCATTAAAGTTGACTTACCAACCCCACACACACACAATTCCCTAGAAGTGCGTTTATCACTAGTGACCAGCACTAGTGATGCACTTCTAGGATCTGACTCAGAGTTGATAATATATAAATCAACTTTAAAACTGCAATTGTCAATTGAGAACCTCCCTTCAAGTGTTACCCTGATGGGTAACATCCTTGAAGGGAGGTTCTTCAAGTTGGACAATTGGTAAGAAATCTATTCTTCCATATCATCTCCATCATAGAAGAGATAGGTATTTGTTGTATTTAATATCTAGAAGATATTCTCTAATAATATATTATTAGATCCATATATAGTAAATGTCAAGTTGCCTAGTACTCACCTCTTAAGCCTTGTCTAAACAGGTGATATACCTGATTGTGGCCTTAGAAGTTGCCTATAAATCAAGGTATATGTTGAGAGTATATAAATTATAACTCTTATGATGGACCAGGGATCTTGAGTGCATAGTAGATATGAAGGTAAATAGTCAGAAGATAAAAAATTGATAGAGGTAGAATAGCCGGAGAGGTGAATGTGAATGTAGATGTGGATGGAAGAAAGAAAGGAAAAAGGAAAGAGCTCGGAATATCAACCGGTATTTATACCAATTCCTTAGCGTGAAACCTTTAGATTACTTGTGCGAAGGTTGTTTTCGGATATCGGGCTAGATAGTACTCGTACCCTCTATCGCTAATGTTCACCACAATCACTCGGATATTATCTTATTACCTATGCTATAATATCTTGACATACTTTACCCATGGGCCATGCAACTCTCTGTCCCCCTCATCAATACTGCACATACCAGAAGATCCACCTCATCACTTGTATCCACGGAACCTTGGGCTTCAACAGCACGTATCCGAACGGATACCCACCCACACGCGCTCAAGCCACACTACCCTCCAGACACCCACCCTAGTAAGCATAGAACACAGAACAGCAAACCACCATTAAGGAAATCACCCCCTCGCTGGAGTTCTTTGTTCTCCTCGTCCCCGGATCGGGGTATGGTAGGTGGCTGGATGTCTGTCAAGAACAAAGGAGTTCACAAACGGATACGGTATCTGCCTGCAACACCTATATTGCCATGCGCACGGGGTCAGTGTGGTTTTCACCCTAGCTACTTCCGGAGGTTCTCTAAGCCCCATCATGGTGGGCTAGAACAGTGTTGTTGTAACGGCCGGCTTTATTGGTGAGGAAAACACGGGGGTATTCCCCACTATTTATACACTAAAGAACCGGCCACCGACTTCCTGTGTCCCGTCCGCGTCACTGACTATATCACCAACGGACGAGTCGGCGAACATAACTAGGTGACGCAAGGCGTTGGTCATGCTGTATATGGAAGGACGCTCCAACATATCCCGGTATCGGTTAGTTGGGACGAGTGATGATTCGTGATCAAGGCAGATAACGTAGGATGGTACAGAGGTGTTGGAATAGGGTTTTTAGGATCCACAAGGCACAGTATCGGCTTTGGTAGTGGTAGTGTCATACCGGTATGATATGGCAATGGCATGGTGTGCTCAGGGTCATACTCCCAGATGCGGAAATTGTATGATAGTCCGTCCTACCCGGGTTCTGGAATAGGTTGATGACCAGTGGTGGGGTCATTCTCATAGAGGGCGGTATAGGCAGATAAGGGTACTTATATGATGTGGATATATTCCACTGCTGTTGCCAGATATGCAGAGGCAATATCGTTAATACATCCCACCACCGCCTAAGCTACACCACCGGGGTAGGATATGAGGAATCCGATCGTAAATTCTCTCATGAACTGGGCTATCTCTATCCTACCGTCATATACTCGTACTTAGGAAAGATCCGCCCCTACAAACCAAAAGAAAGCATAAGCAAAGGGGAAAGGGAAAGAAAAAAACTTGAATTTAAGAAAAACGATCTCCCGAACCAAGTTCAAAACCCAATCTCTACCACTTTAAAAATCTTCCATTCTCAAAATCTTACTCATATCCTGCAGCTGTACTTCTGCTCTCTTCCACGCCTGGTTAATAACCTCCACCCTTTTTGAATCCCTCGGCGTTATAGAAGCCTGATACTTAACCGGCCGGCTAAAGAAACCTTGGGTCATATCCCACTCATCCACAGGGATCACGGTGCCATCAGAGTTCTTCGCATACTCGACATTGAATCCCCAAAGAATCCTGGCGTAGTTAACAAACAGACTGTTAAAGGCGATATGTCTTCCTGGGCAGGCTCGTCGCCCAAATCCGAAACCGTAGTGTACATTCTCCTCGTCATCCCATCTTTCTGGCATGAACTTTGTCGGGTTGGGGTAGACTTCGGGGTCTTGGTGGATACTCCAGAGATTACCGACCACGATTGCGCCCTTTGGGATGCGGTAGCCCATGTACTCGTCGTCTTCCTCTACCACGTGAGGGACACCTCCAGCGGAGGGTGAGCGCCAGCGGAGGACTTCATTGACGCAGTTGCAGATGTATGGGAGGTTGTCTTTGTCCTCGAAAGTTGGGATACGGCCGGGGCCAACGACGCGGTCGAGTTCTTCTTGCGCGCGCTTCACGACTTCAGGGTGTTTGAGGAGGGCAAGGATAAAAACTTCTAGGGCGATGGTTGTAGAGTCGCTACCGGCCTCGTATAAGAAACCGACCATAAAGGCGAGTTCTAGGGGAGAAACGTTCTGCGCTTCCTTCATTCTTGCGATTTCCTTGGTCCAGTTCCACCCCTCGCGTTGGAGAGCTTCATTTCGGTTGAAGGTGTGCATCTTGGCAGCCCAATTGTAGAAGTTATCGGCGGTGCGCTTCCAGGGCGCCACGAAGGTTGGGAGATAGTTCAAGAATGGAAATGAATCGACAATCCAGGTCCCTAGCCGGGCAGCGAAGAGGAAGTTCTTGGTGATCTCATCGACGGCCAGAACATCTTCCTCGTCACCGCGGGGCATACGTTTTCCATATCCCATGGCGAAAATGACGGATGAGTTATACCTGATGAATGTGAGGCATGGATTCACTAAGCGAAGGATGGCAATGGCATGACTGACCTGTGGAAACTGTCGAAAAAGTCCCCCGGACGGTCGGCAAGCTCTTTGATCAATTGTGTGCTCTCAAGACTCTGGAATCCCCTGTATTTGTTCGAGACGTTTTGGTTAATGACCTGTCCCTGAAGACGACGGTGCATTCTCCATTTGTCACCTCTTTGCAGAAGCGCGACTCTCATGTCTATATTCAATTAAAATTATTTCCACATGAGATGGGTCAATAATCTCTTGCCTCTAGAAACGTTTTCACCGCCCATTACAGTCCTTGGTCTAAGTCGCGATTAGCCCAATCCACACACAGTTCGAGTAAATCCGTGGGCAAGACAAGTGAGTTTCCGCAATGAAAAGGAATTGGCTTTTCCAGTAGGTAAACCCTTCGGTGATCCACGTACCTGGAAGAGTAAATCTTCGACCTCTTCTCCAGCAAATCTCTTGCTGTCTGCTGTGTCCCCAATACAATGACGGTATCTTTGCCAAGCTTGAGTCTGTAGATGGGTCCATATTGCTTAGTCCACTCGGCCTGTTTCCGCCACGGGTTGATTAGAGGAATTTGAAAGCTGTTTCCAACTATCGGAAGACCAGGTGGTCCAGGAGGAAGTGGTAAGGGGTCTTTTTTCTTGAAGAGTTGCTGAGCAAGAATTCCCACTGATAGTACTAGTAGGACCAGCGCGGCGGTCGAACCCGCGGGGGATGAAGAGATAGCTTGAATGAGAGGCATATTCGCGGGAAATTTCTCAAAGAATAAGAGCACTCTTCCACTTGAAGAAGCAAAGTGAAGAAAAGGTGAGGATCTCCACCATCACGAAGGTTATATTCTTCTCCTCAACGTGGCAGGGCCATCACGAACAATGGTGAGGTCCAGAGTAACACTCAACAACATACTCCCTTACTCGGAGTCCCCACTGGATGCAAACATCTCCCATGGCAGAAAAAAGCCAAGAGAATATGACTCTATGAGTTCCACGAGCATTCCTCGTATCAGCCGTGAGTAGGAATGGAGAAGGGAGAGAGAGGGAGAAAGTTCCACAAGGTCTTTCTCCTGCCCCGTCGGGAATCGTATCGATCGTGGCAAGGATTGGAGTGTAGCACCTATGCACCCTTCGCAATGCATGGACCAGCACACCGTACCACATTATTGACCAAAACTATGTCTCAATACAGTAAAAAAACCGGTGTTTAGTCCCCGTTTCCCGGTACCGGGAGATTTTTTCGGGGATTAGTCGGTCCCGTATGATGGTAACACTCGATTTGCGGTGGCAGCCCCCACATCTGTTCCCTGGGTACGGGACCCAGCTGATCGAGGGTCCCACATTAATCAATCATCGCATCATGACTGGAATGTCTTCGACTCTTAGCAGAGCGTGTGGATAGCGGTGGAATAGGTTGCGCAACTGCCTGAGTCCTCAAAACTGGTTCGCGGGGTAAGGCTGTACCCGTAAATTGCCTCATCTGATAAGGATGTTTTGTTATTGATGGGCTCTCGTATCCGCAAGGTTCTCGTATGACATGATAACGCCTCAGATATGCATCATACTCGACAACTCCGGTCTTAGATAGCAAATTTAACCTCTTTTAATCTGGTAACGGCAGATTCTACAGAGGATATTCGTTTTTTTCGTCCCTCCCGGTAAACAGCTTCTGCAATCCCCCATCTGAAGACCGCCAAGACCTTGCGATGCATCGGACCTCACGAGAAGTTCGAGGACACGAATGTACGAGCACAACTGAAGAGGCATTGGGTGGGACAGAATGAAAAAAACGGGGGTCCCAGTGCTGCGCAGTGCCTAAACTCTGAGATATGGCCTCGATGCATCGAAAGGGCCGATGGAGTCTGACCGCCAGCTTCCGAAAACACGGGATTGTGGGGAAGCCGGTAACCTATGAAAGTTAACTTAGGTACCGTACTTGTAGTAACTTAATGGCCCCGATGGGTGAAGAACTCAAGAATTCATCTCACCCCCTATTCAAGTTATGTCCCTAATAACACTACCCCAGTATGATGAATTCCAGTACGCGCCCGTTGTTGCAGAATTTTTGACGATGCTCAATGTCTATCATATGAGGTTGCCCATGGATGTTCGGATCAACACTCGCTTCGCGCTCATTACTTCACGAGTAAAATCGCTTAAACAGAGTCTCATCGATCGTCCCGCTTAGCTAAGACCTTTCAGGTCGTCCCTACTAAATCGATTTGCAAGCAAAGTCTACGAGTACTTCTAAGGCCACTCCCACCGATAATTTCGCCCATTGTCTGCCAACCCCGTAGTGAAAGTGACAAATCTCTACCTGTATTGGACTGTACGAGTACTCGTACAAGCACTCGTACAGCAGTGAGGCTCAAAAGGGCAATAATTATGATATCAATTAACAAGATCAGATTCCGAAGCATACTGTAATAATTAGTTGAAAAATGGTAATCAGGGATCAGTCCCGTACAGTACTGTAAATTTACTGTACTCTACTCGAATACCTTCACAATAAATGCCTCTCCACCCACTCTAGGTTGCTGCGTGGTCGCAGCCCTGTTGACTCAAGCGCAATCATGTGCCAAGTACCACGTGTACCGCATTCCTGAAATTCGCATCATCTCCCGAAAGGCAAGATTAATGGGTTCCTCCCTAGAAGGCGTTCGGCTTCTAACCTATTCCAAAGGCAGAGCATAGAAACAAAGAAGACAGAAGCTGATACAGTTTACTCAAGTAGAAGTGCTTAACAACCGAATGAACAAATAACGATCCATTAAGCCCCATCACCCATCATCATAGGTCGGCCACACAGGAAATAATAAGTAACGAAGCCCCAGGAAAGAAAAGAAAAGAAAAAACTTTTTGTATATTCTCCCCACATCGGACTCGTCTCCAGGGGCGCCGGGACTATATCAAAGTACCGCATCAAGCAATTCCGTAACCATACTCATGTTGCACGTTACACCGATAGAACAAAGGCAGCTGGGCAATAAGGTATCAAGAGAAAACGCGCCAACCCATCTGTATTCCCATTATTGCGTTTAATCTATACAATACCTATTCTTCGACCGGATCGAGAGATGGTCCCGCGCGGACGATAGTGGCCCACCCAATCAACCGCCAATGCTTGTCAATTCTTCTACTCAGTGCAATCTTCTCGCCGTCCTGGGTGCAGGCTGGGCTAGTCAATTGAAGTTTGGCCACGTCAGCCTTCACAGCAATAACCTTTGCACCGGTAGCAGTAGATCCGATGTTGACCATAAGAATTTCGTTCTTGGTAAGTTTAGCGACCTTAGCCTGCTTTCCGTCTGCAGTCTTGACGCCGAGAAGGCGGCGCAGTAAGAAGTAATTAACTTCAAGATCGGTGTAGATGCTTGGCAAACGTCCCTTAAGACCAAGGACGAAACCAACGAGACGATCCGCACGACAGAGGGTCGGGTCGACACGGGTACCGACACCTGTTTCATTAGAAAACTTACAGACAAAGAGGGAGTTTGTAAATATAGGCAGGCATACCAATAAGACCGCCAGGAACAGCAAATTTCAAATCATTATTCTCGGCGAACAATGAAACAATTCTGCTGAAGATAGGCTTGCACTGGATTTGTCCCTTTTCGGTTTTGGTGACAATTCCCGGTCTGATCTCAATCTCGTCCCCGAGTTTGAGCACACCTGTCAAGATCGAGCCACCAGCAACACCGCCCTTCAAATCATCAATTTCGGCGCCGGGCTTGTTGACATCGAAAGACCTAATAACAATCATATGGGGTGTTGCGGTGAAATCCCGAACCGGAATGGGAATTTTCGATACAAGGGCCTCGTTGATAGCATCAATGTTGTACTTCAGCTGGGCCGAAATGGGAATAATTGGAGAACCGTCCGCAACGGTGCCACGAATGAACTTCAGAATCGATTGGTAATGATCTTCAGCAGACGCTTCGCGCATAAGGTCGACCTTGTTCTGAAGAATAATAATGTGGTTCAACTTCATGATCTCTATTGCAGCCAGATGCTCAGAAGTCTGAGGCTGGGGGCACGACTCGTTTCCCGCAATCAGCAGGAGAGCGGCGTCCATGACTGCTGCACCAGACAACATAGTACTCATAAGAATGTCGTGCCCAGGACAATCAACGAAGCTAATGCCATCATCAGCACATGAATCAAATATCAATAACTCCATTGAGAGGCACACTCACGAAACATGTCTCAACAATTGGTACTTCCCGCCACAGCCTTCCCGTTCGCACTGAGGATCGACTTCTTTATCACTCTTGTAACTTCGGTAATTCCCAGGACGAGGGCAGTCAGGACTGTCGCATTTGTAGACCTTTGCATTGGCATAGCCAAGCTTGATGGTGATGTTTCTCTCAAGTTCGTTCTTGAATCTGACTGTTTGAACCCCGGATATGGCTTTCACAACGGTGCTTTTCCCGTGAGCCACATGACCGATGGTGCCAATGTTAATCGTAGCCTGACGAGAGATAATTTCCGGCGAAAGAGGAGAAAGCGTAGAAAGGTCCAGAGTCTCTGGATCAGGCTGTGCCGGTAGAGGTGGTTTGGGGACAACAATTTCTTGAATCTGTGTGGGTTTTTTCAAAGGAGATTTGAGCTCTTTTGGAGCATCATCAAAATCGGAATCGTCCGACTGCGGATCCAAGCCAGGAGATCCAAGACTCCCTCCATCATCCTGCGTGATAAAGTTTCCGAGTTTGTCAACATGCTCGTCGTGCTCAAATGCGAGGCTTTCTTCCGCGCCGTTAGTCGCCATGATTGCGGGGACAGAAGGTGGGGTGGAAGGTGGGGTGGATGAGGGACGTTGAGATGGTGGGAATTTGAATTGAGATGTCCTAACTGTGAAACCGGATAAAAGAAGGCTGCGAGGTGAAATAAGGAATAAACTGCGAGGACTCGATAAGGGATCGTGCAGTTTTGCAAGAAATTCGGTGTCTAAAGAAACGTCGTGAGTGAGTCAGGGCGAAGGGAAAAAAAAGTACATAATATTATTATTACGAAATTTTGGAGGCTGACTAAGCCATATCACGAGATACGATTCTATTCAACCGCAGCCCTAACCCTTTGAATATGATGCCAAGTACTTATATACTTAGTTTACTCGCAGATTTTGATACTATCGCTAGCCCCCTTCCTTACACTACCTAAACACTATTCGTGACCACTAAGGGATAGATATCACACCACCCAAGAATTCCTAACCCAAATTTAACGCTCAGGGAGAGGGGGGTGTGGCGGAAGGTCAGCCACAAAGTACGCAGCAGGAACCCCGCTACCTTCCCCAGTCCCACAAATCAACTATACATACTTCAACAATCGCTCGAGAAGCAGCCTCTGTGGCTGTAAGCATACCCGACAGTGTTTTCACTTACTCTTTCTAAAGTTTTACCTGTGCACTGAGAGTGGGTATCGTGTGAATCAGTGTCCGTGCCTAGCTAGTCCGACCTCCCCGGTCTGTAGATATCTCTAAGCTTCCGAGTGATTTAGCATGATTTTCTTGATTTTAGGGGAGGGGGGTGGGTTCAGGACATGTGGATAACCCGACATGGATCGAACCAAACACTGACGAATGCTCCAACAGCGCCTAGACCTACAAGCCTGTACTCGTGGTCTGTTATCCCCACCACTAAGCTTTTGGGTGTTCAAAGGCAGCTAGGTATAGAGCTTATTGCGGGGCCAGAGTGCACGAGACACCTATGCCCTTGTCTGGATAGCTGCATCCATCACGATGCGGAATTAGGAGGACGGAGAGTGCTTGGAGGATCAGTTGGTGGGGAAGAGGCTACAAGGAAAATTGTTTTGAATTTGACGTTCGTAACAACGCTCAGCCAGGGGAAGAAACAGCGCCATGATCAAACGATAACGGCCCGCGCGCTAGTAACTTACCTACATTCCAGGAGACACCAGTGGTAGGTAGGAATTTGCCTTGCATCTGCACTACTCTCGCTGCTTTGAAACTATAGGAACGGTCATGATTTTCCTTCGTGTGTCCCAGGCCCGAACCAGATATAATATCCCGAGATATCTGCTACCCATTCACAAAATATATACTAAACGGTATACTAGGAATCATTTGGACTTAATTCTTCACAAGTGTGTGGGTTGGAGCATGGCGAAATTGCAAGTGCAGTCCTTATATTTATGCTGCCTTCACGTGATCTCTCTTCCACTTCAGGACAAAGTTGAGTGTAGCGAAAACTCACCTTCTCCAAGATCCTGTTTACGTCACCCAACTCGCGATATCCGAGCTGAAGTGCACGAAAAATCAAATTCAGCGACAAGGGCCCGATTACGGGGGGTTAAGGTGAGATAGTACGAGTGGTAGAAAATAAAAATGAAGTTTCGTGAATGTAAAGTAACACGTTTTGTAAATTTCTAGTCCTCCCTCACGCTCATTTATAAACTCCCTAGCAGATGTGCTTTAATCTAAAGAAACATATATCGCGAGTGACAATCTATGAGTTGAAAAAAGTCCAAGGTCACGAATAGAATTCTCTAGCTCTTAGTCTTACCAATACCCTATCCTTCTAAGGCAGTGCCGGTTTAGGAGAATTGGTATTTTATTCGTGATATAGTTAAGAGCGCGTCTAGTCCCTATGGATTTCTTAAACCTTCGTAATGGCAAAATGTCAGTTGTGACAGGAAACCTCAATAATGGCAAGTCGACAGTCTGGGCCAAATGTAACATCACAATATCTTCCTTACTGCTGTATCGTACCTTTCTGTATGCCCTCAGGTACGCCTCAGGCACGCTGCTTTAAATTGGGTCAGAGGAAGAGAAACTGTTGAATTTCCGAGAAATAGAGACACCGATAGAAAAAAGAGGGTAAGGAAATGCCGAACACCCAAAGACACCCTTTACAAGATTTGAATTTGCTAGAACATCCGTTTGATATCTATAGGGGAATTAAATTTACTCATCGTCCTCCTCGTCCTCGCCCTCCTCATCCTCAGCAACAGTAGTCTGAGCAATACCTGTCCACCACACTAAGTCAGTGACCACCCCGAAGCGCACCCCTCGTCCAACACCGCTCATATTCCCAGCGGCTAGAGGGGGGACGGGGTTTTTATTTTTATTTTTAGGGATAGGACTTACGATCCAAATCTCTCTGTCCAGTCTGAGAGATTCTTCGCCCACCCTTGGGGCTAATTTCAACAACGCCAATTTTCTCGAGAGCTTGAAGGACCTTGCGGTCAACGGAGCCGGAGGCATCAACATGGTGGGAGGGACGGGATCCACGATTCTTCTGTCCACCGTGAGCCTTGCGGAGACGACCGACACCGACAGATTTGCGGAGGTAGACATGGCGAGCGACAGCAGCTGCGCGGATGTAGAACCAATCCATAGATTGAGGGGGGAGCTCCTTCATATGCCCAGTCTTTACAGTGTCAACCCAGCCTATAAAATTCTGTTAGCAACTGTCTTTGTGATCGGGTAAATATCGAAGAAAAAAATTAAATACATACCGGGAATTTGGAGCTTGCCCTGACGCTTCAAGAAAGCAGCATAGGCATCAATAAACTTTTGAGCATCAACATCGCGAACGGAAACGCCAGGCATGATGGGCAATTGCTTGTTGAAAAAATGGACGTCGGCGGTGTGTTGATGATTGATTGTCGTTGGGCGTGAAGTTTGCGGTGTTGGTTGCTGGCCGGGAAATATTTCTTGGACGTCTGTGTTAGGTGCTGGTGGGGGTGGTAATGACCAGGGTTTAGCCCTAAACAGTCACTTGCCATGGCGCCAGGAAATGATCCAGGGTCGATTTTGACACTGCTGGGACCGCAACTAATACGATACGAGTGCCGATAGCACAAGTACCTGGTAAACACAATCTAGCCTGATTAGTATTAAGTTATTCTACGTTAAGATCCCTTGCGCGCCAGATATCTTACTCGTACTCGAGTACTCTAAGTACCAACATTTGGTATGGTTATTCAAACGCTCCGGATCTACGGTATTCCCGAATTTCACAAGTATTGGGACACCAAAATCACAGATGCTTGGCGCCAAGGTGTCTAGATATCTTTGAAACTGGTGAGTACCGTACTTATACTCGAGTAGACCAAGGGGTCCAGAGAATAAGCCATCCAAAATGCCCTGGCAAATGCTGATTTTTGCATAATATACTATTGTCGGTTGAGCACGCCCACGGTCTGTCAAAACATTTCCCCCTCCCTGCGTACCATTGTTGCATCACATTCGCAGTTATCTATCTAGGGTGGCTGTCAGCTTTCTCGAGCCGCACGCCCTTACGGTAGGTCAAAAGTGGAACAGAAAGTTGTCAAACAAGGGTCGGCTTATTGGATTGCGATGGAAGCGTGGAACCACCGTGGTTATGATACTAGTAATAACAGTTCTACACAATTTCTCTTATCGCACTCTATCTTAGGATCTCGCCTTGTGCCATACCATACGATTACTCAAGAAGATGCCGCGGGGTAGACTGCCGGTCGCGCCCTGACAGCCCCTTCCCAGCTCCGGGGCCAGTAGCGGTTAACCATACAACAGCGAACATCTCTGCCCCTAGAATTCCAGTTCACTCTCGTATCATACGAGTACTTGTTTGATATCAACTCGAGTACGGTGCCGTCTAATATCCGTATCATACAGGCTTTAGGGATGAATTATCTGCGTACGCTACTTATCGGTAACTTGTGACGGACAGGCTTTGTCCAAGGGAGCTCCTTTTCACAATCGCGCCGGGAGATCACAACGCGATAACTTTTTTCACCTAACTTATCCAGCGCGGGACTAGCTTGGCAGGAGTTAGGATACCTCTGCACTCGAGTACATATTTTATGGAGAACATCTTAAATCAGCTAAATGAACCCCTTAACGCCCTGGCCAACTTTATCCCGTACACTACTCCCTCGTCGGGATCACGAAATAGATATGCTTTTAACAGCTGTCGAGTTGATGTTCATGACGCTCAGAGCACATTGGAAGCACTCATTCCACCCCACCCTTCCTTCCGATGATGTCCTTGACAATTTGCATCTCCACCACTGCTTTGATCATACCCCTCTGCTTCTCGATGCGCTCTTCGAGCTCCCGGATCTCTTTTTTTTGTTCCTCCAAGCTGCGGTCCACATCCGGGAGATTCGCAACCATAGCCCGAGCCTTTTCCATCTTCAGCCGAATGTGGCTCGATTCGTGATCGACATCCTTCAACTCAAGTTCCTCTCGGGAAACGCGAAGGAGTAAGGCATGAAGATCTGGGATGAAGTCGAAAGCGTTCGCGGGAAGGAACTCAGGGGGTGGATTCGAAGTAGCAATTGACGGAGGTTCGTTTGTCATATTCCCGGGGGATGCAGTTCGCCCAAGGGCTAAAGAGATGCGGATAGTGAGATGTGGGGGTTTGGTTGAGGCGTTTATTCGAAGGTGGGGGAGACTCGTTGTAATGGACGGGGGGAAGGGATAGGACAAAGAGAGGCGACTCGATACTCAAGTCGGTCTCAAGCTTGGCTGCGCTTTTGGGCCCGGCCGCCGGGTACCACACAGGGCCGGAACCCGGCGTTGCGAGATAAGCTGAGCAACGAGAGAAGGAAAAAAAAACCCGGGGCCACCGCCACCATATATCTCGGATGAGATACCGATTGGCTAAAAAGCAGATAGGTTTTGCCGGAATTCAATTGCATACAGAGCAGTAGTCATAATCAGTAGGAATCTTCTGGGAGCACACACAATATTTACCTCATAATTGTATTATCTCTACCGTACTGAAACAACTTGGTGGGACTACCCGGATACCGCATTCGCCCCGCCCTAAATATCCCACTTCCCTCCTCCCCACCTCCTCTCCTTCCCCTCCTCTTTAGTATGAGATTTCCCATTTCCTCTCTCTCCCCCAGGCAGATTAGGGCAATCCATTGTTCTCCAGATATCCCCCGATAGGATTAAAATTACCCTTCTCCTCTTTTTTCTTTTAGACAAATACCCGGATTCCTTCTAGTATATAAAAATATGGTTGACCAGAAGGCTGTTTTGAGTTTGTTTTCCCCATTAGTTAGCCTCACTTGCTTCTAATATCCTGTGCTAATATATTTGGTTTTTTTTTAGTTGTCATCGACGGCTGGGGAATTTCTCCTTCTGATAACCTACCTGGGGATGCCATTTATAATGCAAAGACCCCAGTAATGGACTCCTTCCGCGAGAATGCGGACGGATACACTACTCTCGAAGCCTCATCTCTTGCTGTAGGATTGCCCGAGGGCTTGATGGGCAACAGTGAGGTCGGGCATTTGAACATTGGCGCCGGGCGCGTCGTTTGGCAAGATGTAGGCAAAAAACAAACACTTAAAATATCTGGTTGAACGAAAAGAGGAAAACTAATGAAAATCTCTAGGTTGTCAGAATCGATCAAACCATGAAGAATGGTGACTTCCCCAAAACTGAGAACATCAAGACTTCAATGGTGCATGCAAGGGAGGGAAACGGCCGTCTTCATCTGTTGGGCTTGGTTTCGGACGGTGGGGTGCACTCCCACCAGAATCACCTTTACTCCCTACTCTCTACCGCAAAGGAGTTTGGAGTTCCGCATGTTTATATTCACATGTTCGGTGATGGGCGTGACACAGATCCTAAGAGCAGTGCCAGGTATCTGCAGGAACTGCTTGACAAGATCAGCGAGCTTGGTATGGAAGACACTGTCAAGATTGGGACTATCGTGGGGAGATACTACGTTATGGATAGGGACAAGAGGTATAGTAGCATAATAACTAAAAATATCGCTGCTCAGACTAATTTCTTCAACTCCAGATGGGAGCGTGTTAAAGTTGCCTTGGAGGGACTTGTCCTGGGTAAGGGCGAAAATTCCGAAGACCCCGTCGCAACCATCAAGGCCAAGTATGAGCAGGGCGAGACGGATGAGTTCTTGAGGCCGATAATCGTCTCGGGAGAAGAAGCAAGAATTAACGGTACGCTATTTATAAGGATTCTTGGTTTACTGAATTTCAAACACCGGAGCCCTTGCTAATTTCAAATTAAGCCAACGATACCCTTTTCTTCTTCAATTACCGTTCGGATCGTGTGCGTGAGATCACCCAGCTTCTAGGTGTTGACAATTCTCCACTTCCCGACTTCCCTTATCCCAAGAACATCGATATCACTACAATGACCCAGTACAAGACCGACTATCCTTTCAACATCGCATTCCCACCGCAGCGTATGGATGATGTCTTGGCTGAGTGGCTGGCCAAGAAAGGCATCAAGCAGTGCCATGTTGCAGAGACTGAGAAATACGCTCACGTTAGTTTCCTAATGTACACCACCCCACACACCTCAGCTAATCACACGGGTGAAACAGGTAACTTTCTTCTTCAACGGGGGAGTAGAGCTGCAGTTTGAGAACGAAACCAGAGATATGGTTCCTTCCCCGAAAGTCGCTACCTATGACAAAGATCCCAAGATGTCGTGTGCCGCAGTTGCTGAGAAGCTCAGTGAGCGTATTGCCGAAGGGAGCTTCGAATTCCTGATGAACAACTTTGCACCTCCAGACATGGTTGGGCACACTGGTGTCTACGACGCCGCAGTTCAAGCTGTTGGTCACACTGACGCCGCGATCGGTGTTGTCTATGAGGCATGCAAGAAACATGGATATATTCTCTTTGTCACAGCTGACCATGGCAATGCTGAGGAGATGTTGAATGAAGAGGGCACCCCAAAGACCAGCCACACTACTAATCCCGTACCATTTATCATGGCGAACGCACCAAAAGGATGGAGTTTGAAAAAGAAGGATGGGGTTTTGGGTGATGTTGCTCCCACCATCCTAGCTGCCATGGGTTTGGACCAGAGCGATCATATGACCGGCCAGAGTCTTTTGATTAAGTCTTAGTTCAGTTATGTACCAGAATGTATTTTAGGGGGTTTTTCTTTCTGCACTTCAGGTGGGCTTAATAGAGGGTGGGTTAAGTGCGCCAGATAGAGTAAAATAAATGGGCTGACTTAAGGGAAGTGATGTGGCCAGAGCGGAGGGATACTTACCCAGATGCACCGTTGGGCCCACAAATCCCCCAAAACCATATCTGAAGACTAAGTAGTTATTACTCCTTCTATCATAGTACTGTATCCGAGACCTTTTATAGAAATTGTTCCCCCGCAGAGCACACGTCTAAACATTGTTTTTCCCGTTGTATCAAGATCCTTAAGCAACTACACAAGTACTGTACCGAGACTCAATTGTAAAAATTGGTAATCCCAGGTTCTCGAACGGCAAACAAATCAAAAACAACCCCCCTTGTTCTGTGATCCTGATAGGTGCCGGGCACTTGAAATCAACCAAAAACCAACACAAGAATAATTTTCGAAAATTTTCGACCACAACCATATCTTTAAGAAGATATGGCTTCATAGAAGTGCTCAGAAGACACTCCTGTCTAATTCTATGTTTTCCAATTTTTAATCAGGGCAGTATTAGTGGAGATAGCAAAATTCTGAATTACCTATGAATGGCGGTTTTTGAAGTTACTTTTGCCAAGCCCGGTTATTTGTGTGTATTATGTAAGCAAAATGAATTACCCATGAGGGCTGATTTCAAGTGCCCGGCACCATACCTGCTTCTACTCCCTGCATGATCAAGTCTTGGCATTCTAGTCTGCTGAGCCACGTATCATATTTTTCTCACGAACCATATTCTTCTCCCCGCTTCCCCATCTCCCCATTTTCCCATGTCCGACTTCCCAAACCCCCCTCTTCCTTCTATCATCCCTTTCTTGGGGCCACCGAACGTGGTGTGGTTGAAAACCAATAAAATTTTCTCTTCATTCTCAAAATTTCCCTCTCTTTCATTCTCTCCTTTCTCGCTTCCATTCTTCTCCCCCCTCTTCCTCATCTCCCCATTTCCCCTTTGGCTCTTCAGCCTTTTCTACTTCCTCCTATCATCCCTTTTTCGGGGCCACTTCCGCCAAAACCCACGCCAGCATCACGCCAACGCTAGTCTTGACGAATTTGTCGACGCATCTGTTCCACCGGACTCTAAATTCTTTACCTTGTGTTCGCCATACTTCGTTGTCTCCTATCGCGTTCCTATCATCTCTGGATTTCATTGCTCTAGCCCGGCCATCGAGGAGTTGCGACCTTCGCAGATAACCGTTTCCCCAGCCTTCGATCAGCAACCGAACTATGATCATGGCCCCCACGAGGAGGCAGCGCCTTCAGGTTGAGTGCAGGGATCTTGGACTACCTACTACGGGATCTGTGGCAGACGAAGAGGATCCAGAATCTATCGATGAAGAGGATCTAGAATCTATGGATGAAGAGGATCCAATGTGTGATGCTATACTCGTCACACAACTAATGTTTGAACGAGATGACGACATGAAGACGCAAGCTAAAGTAGCATTCGAGGAGGAATTAAAAAAGGGGGAACTCGAAGTTGAACATGTGAAACATGAGGTTTATGTCGGAAATCGCCGTGGGCTTGATCTCGCCGGTAGGAAGGCCTTGCTCAAGGCGCATGAAAGCAAGATCTGTTTGCTTGAAACCCTTGTCGAGAACCTTACCAACAATGTCGAGGACCTCAAAAACAATGTCAGAGCCCTGACAGCCCGTGTGTCAGTATTGTCGATTGCCGCGGGAGACTATAAACGGGTGCGACAGAGATACCTTAGCACGTTCAAACGAAATAATCTACCGGGTACAATGGAGAAATCGGACTACGACATTATTCGAACTGTTAACCAAACGGTCCACGAGGGGGATGCTGTAGTGGACGCCTTCTTATACGAGGAGGGGGGGAGAAGCGACACACATACATTCCAGGAACTGTATGGATTACACCCGGCCGTCGTTAGCACTATTAGTGAGTAGCCCACTGTAAGAACTTGGATTATTGAATCGTGTGCTATGAAGTCCAAGATTTCCTTTGGAATCGGGAGAGGAAGAACTCGTTAACAACAGCCCCTGCTCCTTGCTGCGATAAAAAAAAAAAAAAAAAACTTAACCTTACAGAGAAAGGAATTCCCAATGACATAGCACACGGTTCAATTATTCAAGTTCTATAGTATCTTAACTTTTGAATTATGGCTAACTTCTCCAGAACACACAGAAACAATAGACATCCTAAATCTCCATGCACAGGTCCAAGCGCATAAACATAAGACCGGTACCGACGAATTTTTTCGAAAATTCCAAGCGTTTATCCAAGCGTTCCAGCAATCCAGTCTGAACCCAAACTATTTGAGCAGCGAGCCCCGGAACGCTACTTGTACCGCATATTGGGCATTATTAAATTGCCCGAAATACACGGATAGTGGGGCGTAGTATTGCAACGAGAGCTTCCGATGAGGGGGATGGGGGTGTGTTTTGTGTCCTGCGGGCGCGGGGTGGGGCACAAGGGGGGATATTGGTTTTGTTTTGTGTTGTGCTCGTGGTGGGGTCCGGTCTGGGCCGGGAGCGTGGGTGGGGATTGTTGTGTTGTTTTGTTTTGTGCTGGCGGTGGGGTCTGGTGGGGGCCGGGACCGGGTGGGGGTGGTGGTGTTGTTTTGTGTTGTGCTGGTAGTGGGGTCCGGTGGGGTGGGGACATAGGTGGGGGCGGTAGTATTGATTTATGTTGTGCTGGCGGTAGGGTCTGGCGGGGGCAGGGGCATGGGTGGAGTTGTAGTGTTGTTTTATTTCTTGCTGGCGATGGGACTCCGGCAGAGCATTCTGGGAGTTTTCCGCACTGAGCCTGCTTGGTTCATGGGTTTTTTCTTCATGGATTGCGTCTGCTGTAACATAAAATTCTGAGATAATCCTACTCCATAGATTGTAAAAAATAAAAACCTTTAGGGTGCGTCTGGTTGCTACCCGAAACCTTTGTTTTAATTCTGATTATAGAGGTTTGTAGCAAAACTCTATTGTGCTGCGGGGTGGCATGTCTGCTTGACACCAAAACACAATAACCAAATTGTAATAATGGGCTTAAAACAGATTTTCAAAAAAGAAGGAAAAACCAATTTTTTATAAAATCACATAATAAAACTGCTTTTATGCAGAATAGAGACATTATAACAAAACAATTACCCCTTTTTAAAAACTAGTTCTAAAAAATAATAAAAAATTGATACATAAGTCTGAGTCCTATATCTCTTTACTTAATAATTTTCTATTGTTTTTTTAAATATCTTTGGTTAACTTACCTGTTCTAATGCATTTGGTAGTGTATAAAAAGTACATTTATCTATAGGGTAACCAGACATTCCTGCAACTTTCATTTGTATAGATTATGCTAAAGTCATTTTATAAAAAGTCTTGGTAAACTGGGATCTTGGCATCAAAAATATAGATTTTTTCTCACTGTAGTTTAGAAACTACATAGGATTTTATAACTATGCTTCTGAGGAATGGTCAAAATACTCTTGGCATACAATTAGCTAACTATTACTATATTAGAGAAAAAATTTGAAAAGTTGTATTGGCCTAAAGTTTTGACGTTGCCAAAAAGCATCTTTTTGCAAGTAGAGTTGGTAAAGCAACAGATTTTCTCATCTTTAGAGACTAATAACTTAGTTCTACAATGTAAACTGAACTAATAAAAGCTAAAAGGTAAAAGATAAAAGCTACGGTGAAGGTAAAATAATTATCCGGGTTGTAAGAATTGTTTGAAAGCATTTCAGGTGAGGGAGTTGATTACAAACGACAATTTTTGGTATAAAACAGCTATTACTTATACATATATACATTAACTTAAAATAACTATAGTTGCAGGTACAAGCAGTATTGGGTGATTTTAACACCTTCGAAGGAAGAGGGCAATCAGATGCGCTCTTGTTCAATTCATAGACTGTTATATTATTTCAAAAGTCTATTAGCAAAGAAATACACTGCGTCTGATGAGTCACAGTTACGCCCAAATGTAAGCAATGTCGCTTCTATGTTTGGTGCATTCTGTGCAACCAGGTGTTAGCTGCGGTGTCCTATCATATCAAGGTAATTTGAAATTGTCTCAATGTAAAGCACAGTGATCTGACACAAATTTATGAAATAATACATGGGTTTCAGCAGGAGACCCACAGGGAATTTTATTTTGTTTAAATATAGTTATTCTAATAGATTTCCAGATCCTAACTAGAAAACTGTGTAGACAACACTGATAGTAGAGAAATCAAATATAATATTAAAGGAGACTTGATGTGTAGTGTCAGCTTCAAGTAAGGGGTAATTGTGGTGTGTGAGGCATATATGATCCCAACACCCCGCTCTGGCCCTGATAAAGGACCCGGACGACCCCGGTAGCACGGTACGAAGTTGCTAGTTACCAGCAAACATCGTGGAATTGGCGGCCTCCCCATAACACCGGATACGTCGTCGCCGTCCATCTGACCGGAAGCTGTTTGCAGGATATATGAGAGGGGTAGTGTGCACTGCTCAGACAGCTGGAATCCAGTATATGATATATATGGTATCTGGGTGAGCAGAAAAACCTACTGAATCAGAAAAGGGTAATGCTTCACGTTGACCGACGACGAATAGTCATAGGTCTGCAAGAACTGACGGGAGTTAAGGAGATGAAGTTGCAAGGTCATCTCGCTAGGTAAATCAAAGAAGCGACGGAGCACTAAGCCTACCAACTCTACGTAAAGACAAGGCAGTCATGCCTCTGTATCGTCACTGTTGTCTGATATTGAGACTGATCACCTTGGTAACAGAGGAATGACTGGTATGTTCACATTTGGGCGACATATTCAGACTAAGTTCATATGGTACAGGCATCGTTAATGTTGGAAGGAAATGTTTCTTGGCTGCTCACCACATATTTGCATAGTGGCAATGACTTACAACCATAACCTTCTTGGCGTATCAAACATATCTGACGCCTCAATGTTTGACTACCGGTTAGCTCTCACATTAAACACTACATGCAATGATACCTGCGACAATATCTGCGACGATATCTGCGACGATACCTGCGACGACTCCTCATGCAGGTCCTACCTCTGTCATATGAGATGCTGAATACCCACGGCTGAATTGTGTTATCCTCAGCTGAAGCAGTGAGACGGGCGGAAGTAAAAGTCAAGATGATAGAAAACATGGCACAAGCTGGAAGTGTGTGGAAATGGATCAGCATGATCCAGGGAAGGATAAAAGACAGCTTGTTTTCCCTTTGTTAAGTTGTTTTTTGTTTATCTATCAGAATCAATTGTCTCTCTTTCCTCTGTTACGACTATTTGGGTCTTTTCAGTCTACCCTGTATTTTTATTGCCTATTGTTATCACGAGAATATTTTACCGTTTAGGATACTTGAATTCTATCTCTCTATCCCTGCCTAGTTATTCTATCAAGATCTGAAAGTCAACCACATCCAAGTCTGAAATCGCCGCCATATACCTTGTTGTTGAAAAGTTAACGTCTGACTGGCGGTGTCTTGCACACCCTCAGGAAGATGGAGTTATAGTAGTCAAATAACCAGAAGCAAGGAAATATTCTGGGTCTATGAGTGTTCGCACTAAGGATTGATAAGATGAAAGACTAGTGGTTATTGCGCAGGTACTTAGTTAGCTAGGTATTAGATGTACCGGCTGCGGAAACTCACGCAGGATATGAATATAAGAGTTCCTTCCCTGCTATTAGACAAGCAGCAAGGGAGAAGAGATCTTATCAATATAACATGTTATTATTGATACTTCATACTCCTAGTAGTTTTAGCGAACCTAGTTTTAGCAATTATTACAAAGCCTTTCTGACATTCCTCCATTAACAAATACTTAACGCTTAACCATAATCTACCGAGCTTTAAGTTGGTTACCCGTAACACTATATTGATAGTCTCTCCGTCACTGAGGCACATTGACAATGGTATCAAATGATCTTGACCACTCTTGCTATTATCCTCTGTTTTTACTTGTTCTTCATTCTAGAGAACAAGCAGGCTACATCAAAATTACCTGAACCACTTCTGGGGTACTTGACACCCTCACAAGAAAAAGGACGAGACCGACGATTTGGAACCAGGTACGCAAGACAGCATTACACCAACTTGCACTAGCAAAACTCTAGTAGCCAGACGCCAGCACCAAAAACCAAAAAAACAAAGAACAGCAAGAAATACACAGGCCGGAGCAATGGTGAGACAACTTAGTCTGGAAACATCCTTTTAGGGAATTTGTCCTAAACATTGATGACAAAGTTATCCCGACCCCATCAACAAAAAGGGCTCCACGTGGTTGGTAAGGAGACGTTGTGGAGAAGTTATGATACCACTTACGACGGATATACCAAACAATTAAGAACCAAGGAATTGATCCCTCCACGGTTAAAATATTACCTGATACCATGGTTAAAAATGGTTGGACTATTGAACAATTCCTTTTTTACCGTAAGGTCGATGACTCATACTAAGATTCTGGGACCTACACCAATATGGCATTAAGGTTGACGGGAGAAGATGAAACCATAGACAAGGGCCTTGACAAAGAGTAAGTTGACCAAGTTTCAACTTGTAACGGGGGCTCGCTGTGGGAAGATGGATCCCAAGGATGCGGCCGTACAGAAGCTTTCGTCGTATGCAAAGTGAAGAACAAATATGTAAGAGAGAAAACCTTAACGGGGAAACTTAATATTGTTAAGCCGCAGCTTTACTCAATAAGTTCTCGAGAGGATAGTTGATCGTCTTAGGAGAAGAGGTCTCGCATATACTTAAGTAGAATTATATTGCCAGCTCCTCTTCATCACTCCTAAGCTCATCACCATCGCGAGCATGCCCATCTCCTCTGGGCCTCGGGCTAACATTCTACCAAATGTTTGTCGGCTCTGCTAGTTCATTATCCGACGTGAAGTGTTCATGCAGTATCCTGATACATGCAATCAACTGCAGGAGAAAACTCTTCATTTCGCTGTCCTGTTAGTGGCGAACTAACAGGTTACTGATAAGCTAGTCTAATATCGAACTCACTGTCCCATTTGTATTCGTCTATGCAAGTCTAGTACACAACCATTCAATGGTGCCATTACGTTTTGACAAGTCTATCGTCTTCTACTGTCTTCGATACGATAGCTTGGTCTACGGACTCCCGTGATGAGACACTTAAGTGATTGGCTTAGACAGGCGCTACCCGTAGCCACTGACGATAAATACCTCAATCAAGACAAGACTACTACGATCTAGAGTTCGCTAACAACCTCCAGACATCTTACAATATTTTGGAGACATACGGGAGTCAAAGGTCTACCACTTAACTGGAGGCCTCCCAGGCTTCCGGTATACCTTACATACCTACCACCGTAGGCTTATAAGGATCAGTGGTGTATGCACTCAAGAATGACATCTCGTGTAGCCATTCGGTCACCCCATGCCCCCTCATATATCCTGCGAATAGCTTCCGGTCGGAAGGACGGCGACAACGTATACGGTATTACGCTGCCGTCTTCAATCATAGGCTTTTACTAGTAAACCAGCAACTTCCCTACTGTTGGCCCATGACGCATTGTCTGTACGAGGCTGGCGACAAAAATCACCGGTAGCAACGACAAATTTCATGAACGAACAATCAACTATTTCAAAGCAACAACAATAACTTAACAAGAGAAGTAGTAGAAAAATTCAGAAAAATCAAGCATAGTAGAAAAGATGAATAAGAATAAACAAAAAGTATTAAAACTGTGTTTGCATCCCTTTTCGTTCCTTGACTTGCATGAGCCTTGCAGGCATACTATCTACATATTGGTTCCAAGCAGAGGGCTGTAAATGATCCCACTCTTCCTGAACGGCCTTTCTCAAATCATAGATGTTTTGAGGAAAGGTACCCCGTGCCTTGATTCTTTGCTTGAGGATCCGCCACACATTCTCGATGGGATTGAGGTCCGGTGAAGAAGGTGGTCGATGGTGAAGTGGAATACCAAGAGTGTTTTTAGTCTCTCTTAACATCCCACTGGTTCCATGGATCGGGGCTTGGTCTTCGATATACTGGGCCTCCAAGGAAGCATCGTACCCAAGGAGGTTCATAAAAGCTGGAGTAACAACGGGCTCAAGGACCTGATGTAGGTAATCTTGAGCAATTACCCCCTTTGGACCTGTACCTTGGAGGAAGATAAGAGGAGACTTCCAATTGTAACTAATAGCCCCACATACCATAAAGGATGCTCGTCCACTATGGAAACTGTGCTGCATGCAATGGTCGTGGTAGCGCTCGGTAGGAAGTCGAGTTACCCAAACACTCCCCCTCTGCGATGTGTTGAAAATGCACTCATCAGAAAACATATGCTTTCGCCACCACTCAATTGGCTTATCCATATGTTCATCGGCGTAAGCTCTACGCTTCTGCTGATTCTTCCGATTGATAAAAGGCTTTTTGCAAGCCTTGCAGTGAGAGTAGTCCTCTCTTTGCAAAGCTCTCTTAATCGTTGTCGCGGAGGCACTTAAGCCTACTTCCTGTCCTAACTTGCGCCAGCAGAGTCGTCGCCCCTCCCAGCTGGTTCGGAGACGAAAGATTAGCCGTCGGACATCGCGCTCAGAAAGGCACCGGGGGCGCCCTGGGCGCTGGCGTTGGCGGCGGGGCTGCATTGACTTCTTCCAATCGCTTATAGTTTGTTGAGGAACTCCAGTCTCTCGAGAAATTTCAGACTGAGACAATCCAGTGTCCAGTAATGTGAGGACTCTGGTTCGCATAGGGGTATGCCATTCACCCCAAGGATCGTTTCGTGGTGGAGTAGTTGTCATTTTTGCCGGAGGTGGAGTGACGTTCTTGTGGTTGCGATGTGAGAAATCTACCGGTGATTTTTGTCGCCAGCCTCATACATCAAGGCCAGAGGGGGGTGTTAGACTCAGATTTCTCAATGTTCGCCCAAGGCAAGATTTTCTTCGGTTCGTAGGCCAACAACGGATTACCCGATTGAGCCCAGATTCGAACCTCCTATATAATCTTGCGTAACAAACAATCCTATGACTTTTCCCGAAACTTTGCGTAACCTTTTACGCTCAAGGTAGGGTAACTCCTATCCAAAAGTAGGGTAACCTCTTTGCCAAGGTAGGGTAACTATACTCCCTAAGGTAGGGTAACTACCTGCCTTAGGTAGGGTAACTCGCCGGAACTCTCGGAGACCTTCTGAACTTGCAACGAAGACTTTTCCCTACCTACCTGGTATACCTTTTCTTGTTCGCAGTCTAAGCATTACCATTTGCTTAGTCCACTTGGTAACCCTTTGATAGAGTTACTTGACTAGCCTAACCGTAACCCTTCCGGGCTCCGGCATGGGATAAGACTAAGTCTACTGTAAGATCCAGCAGGGTCGTTACACCTATATGGATGATATATTGATCTACTCTGAGACAATAGAGAAGCATGTCTCCCTAGTCCGTATGGTAATGGAAAGGCTAAGGAAATCTGACTTAGGCAATAGCATAAAGAAATCAACCTTCCATCAGAGAGAGGTTGAATTTCACATATATAAGATATCTCATCGCGGAATATCCATGACTGATGAAAAGGTAGCCGAACTCAAGAAATGGCTAAGACCGAATAGTGTCCAGGATGTCCAGAGCTTTATGGGATTCGCAAACATCTATGGACGGTTTATTGAAGGGTGCAGTAAGATTGCGAAACCTCTCCCCTACCTGACACAGAAGCATATCAAATTCCAATGGACACTAGCATGACAAGAGACCTGCGACTGTTTAAAAGAAAAATTTACAACATGACCTATATTAGTACACTTTGACCCTGAAAGTCAAACAAAGTTGAAGACCGATGCTAGCGACTTTGTCCTAGGAGCCATATTATCTCAATTATGCGAGGATGATAAATGGCATCCTATGAGCATTCATAGTAGAAAGTTCTCCCCAGCGGAGATAAATTATGATGTCCATGATAAGGAAATAACTGTGATTGTGGCGGCATTCAGGGAATGGGATCATTTACTATGGTCAGTAGTAGATCAGATTACCATTTAGACTGATCATAAGAACTTGGAAAATTCCAACAGTACCAAGATTCTAAACTGTGGCAACATCGCTGGGCTGAGTACTTATAACCGTTCAACTTCCGGGTTGTTACCGTGAAGAGAGGTTGAATAAAAAGGGTGATGCGCTGTCTAGGGGTAGGGACTACCGCCTTGAAGGGGGGGGTAATTCTCAATCAAATTCTATGCAGAGCTTCTTTTGTCCTGGGCAAGGGGTAGTGCAACAGGAGCAAGACATCTTGCGACCACAGATGTTGCAAGCATGCCAAAGGTTTCGGTTACAATCTACGTTCTTGGAAAGACTCAAGCAGGCTACTAACAAGGACAAGGAGTACATGAAGCTCCTGAGCTCGATTAAGGAAGAGACCAAAGAGGTTGATCCTAACCTTGCAATTGAGAAAGACCTACTTCTCTACAAGAACCATTGGTACATACCAATGGATGAGAGGTTAAAAAGTACGATCATGGAGGCAGAACATGATTCTCGCTTAGAGGGACACTTTAGGACATACAGACTATGGAAAGGGTTAGGGCGAACTTCTACTGGCCAAAGATGGATGATTATATCACACAATATGTTCGCTTACGTGATATATGCAAGCGCAGTAAGACAGCACGACATAAGAAGTTTGGACTACTTAAACCTATTGAGGTACCGCTACGACCATGGAAGGCGATTTCCATGGACTTGCTTGTGGCAATACCAGAGTCAAAAGGGTATACAAAAATCTGGGTAATAGTAGACAGGTTGACAAAGATGGCTCATTTTATACCTTTAGCAACGGAAGTACTTGTAGGTGACGTAGCCCTTATGTTACTGAAGAAGGTTTGGTGTTTCCATGGGCTACCAGAGAGTTTCATATCGGATCGTGATAGCCGATTCATCCCTAAGTTTTGGACTAGCTTAATTGAAGTTGCTAAGAGTTAAGCAGAATGTATCCACGGCTTTCCACCATGAAAATGATGGGCAAACTGAAAGAGTGAACCAAACTTTCGAGCAATACATTCGGAGTTATTGTTCCTATCAGCAGGACGACTGGGCAGAGCTAATTCCCTTGGCGGAATATGCTTACAATACTTCAACGTCGGAATCATCTAAGGTGTCTCCCTTCGAGATCAATTATGGGTTTAATCCAGAAACAAATTGGTCCTGGTCCATGTCAGAAAGTCAAGGTATACCCCCAAACAGTGAGCTACTAGTTAAGGATTGGGAAGGGACAAGGATGGAAATTCAAGATACTTTACATAAGGATTAAGAGAGGCAACGGAAGTGTCATGACCAAAAAGGATTGCCAGCACCAGAGTATACCACTTTGGAGGATGTTAATGCTGGTGGGGCCCAAAAGGCCGACCGAGTAAGGTTGAAGAGAAAAAACATATGAACAAGGAGACTGATAGAGAAACTTGATCATCGTATGTTAGGATCATTTTTGGTCATACGAATGGTTGGTTCCGCAGCCTATGAAATTCAACTCCCTAAGCGTTAGGGTATGTATCCAGTCTTCAATGTCAGCCTTTCAGAACAATATAGGAAGGACTCAACTGGCAGGCGTACAGTAGAGGTACCCATCGCAGATATAATAGATAATAAGCCTAGTTACGTTACCGAAACAATCCTTGATAGCGGTTGGTTTAGAGGAGCTTGTCAGAAATTCCCCAAGCAATTTGTCCTATACTTGGTGCCTTGGAAGGGCTATGGTCCCAAGGATAACCCTTGGGGGCCATATGAGATGTTAGAGGGAACAGGCACACAAGCCCTCGTACATTTCGATAAATAATACCTGTCAAAACCCTGGGATCATAGGATGGTAGACCGGGGAACTGGAAATAAGCGAAAACGCTAAAGGGCGAGGACTGCCCTAGAGAAGAGAGGGGTGATGTAACGACCCTACAGAATCTTACAGTAGACTTAGTCTTATCCCATGCTAGAGCCCTGAAGGGTTACGGTTAGGTTAGTCAAGTAACTCTACCAAAGGGGTACCATGTAGACTAAGCAAATAGTAATGCTTAGGCTGTGGTCAAAAAGGTATAACGGGTAGGTAGGGAAAGTCTACGCTGGGAGTTCAGAAGGTCTCTGAGAGTTCCGGCAAGTTGCCCTACCCAAGGCAGGTAGTTACCCTACCTTAGGTAGTATAGTTACCCTACCTTGGAAAGAGGTTACCCTACTTTTAGATAGGAGTTACCCTACCTTGAGCGTAAAAGGTTACGCAATGTTTCAGGAAAAAAAAGTTGAAATGTTTGTTACGCGAGATTATACAGGGGATTCGAATATGGGCTCAATCGGGTAATCCGTTGTTAAGCTACAATCACAGAAAATCTTGCCTTCGGCGAACATCGGAACATCTGAGTCCGACACCCCTCTCTGGCCCCGATGTACAGACAGTGTGTCATGGGCCAACTGAAGGGTAGTTGCCGATATACTAGTAAAAGCCTGTGATTGAAGAGGGCGGGACAATACCGTATACGTTGTGGCCGTCCTTCCAACCGGAAGCTGTTTAAAGGTTATATGAGGGGGCATGGGGCGATTGAATGGTTACAAGAGAAGTTATTTTTGAGTGCATACACCACTGATCCTTATAAGCATACGGTGGTAGGTATGTAAGGTATACCAGATGCCCGGAAGCCCTCTGGTTAAGTGGTAGACCTTCGACTCCCGTATGTTTCCGAAAGACTGTAAGATGTCTGGAGGTTGTTAGCGAACTCTAGATCGTAGTAGTCTTGTCTTGATTGAGGTATTTATCGTCAGTGGCTACGGGTAGCGCCTGTCTAAGCCAATCACTTAAGTGTCTCATCACGGGAGTCCGTAGACCAAGCTATCGGGTCGAAGACAGTAGAAGACTATAGACTTGTAAAACGTAGTGGTCCCATTGAGTGGTTGTCTACGAGACTTGCATTGACAAATATGTATGGGACAGTGAGTTCGATAGTAGACTAGATTACCAGTAACTTGTTGGTTCACCACTAACAGGACAACGATGTGGAGAGTTTTCTCCTGCCGTGAATGTCTGTATCCGGATACTCCATGAGTACTTCACGCCAGATAATGAACTAGCTGAGCCGGCTGACATTCAGTTGAATGTTAGCCCTAGGCCCAGAGGAGATGGGCATGCTCGCAATGGTGGTGAGCTTAGGAGTGATGGTGAGGAGCTGGCAATATAATTCTACTTAAGTATATGCGAGAACTCTTCTCCTTAGATGATCAACTATCCTCTTGGGAACTTATTTGAGTAAAGCTGCAGCTTAATGATATTAAGTTTCATCGTTATGGTTTTCACTCTTACATACTTGTTAATTATTTGCGTACGAAGAAAGCTTCAGTACGGCCGCATCCTTGGGATCCATCTTCCCACTGGTAGTCCCCGTTACACATTTACCCTCCAGGTGAGGAGCCTATGGCCCACCTCCAGGCTGGCCGAACCAAACCACGGCCCAGGCGCAACTACTAACCTCCCGATTGACCTCAAAGCTCTCCAACACCACACAAATTACCCCCCCAATTCACACCTCAATTCACTTCTCTGAGGAAACAACAAAAAAAACATCTTAAAAATACAGCAACAAGCTGCCTCTACTCTCTACGACTCTCCTCCACTTACTCATTCTGCCAAGCCCCACCCCCCCATCTACTTTGCTAACCACTTTTCTTATTACTTTTTCTGCTAACCAATTTCATAAAGTCGGCTCCGCTCTCAAAGGATCTATTTTTCAAAAAATCATATGCACAGGTACACACAAATCATATGCACAAATCATATATGAATAACAGGCACAAGCCATTACAATAAAATAGAACTCACCCTAGAATGCCGTCTGCGTACTAGTGGAGACTGCTTCCACCATGGGCTTTAGGTTATTTGTCGAACCCAGAAACCATCCGCTGGAACTAGCATGGGGCAAATCTTACTCCGCTTCAGAGTGCCTTCGTGCTTGCCCGGGCCAATAGGGGAAATCGTCTGAAGCAACACCGGGCGTTTGCCTGAAGCTTTCCAGACTACCTTGCCCTTGACAACGATATCAAAGCTGAGGTAGACCAAGAATTGGTGGTTGAGGAGACCGAAGTGCTGGAGCAGGAACGGCAGGCGATCTTGGCAGATTGGCGGCAATACTATACAAACCAGTTTGATGAACTTGAAACTGGCCCACCACTTACCAATCCGCCAATCCCGATCGAAGTCGCTACTCTTCCCGGTTCCCCAGTGACCTCACAGCATACTGCATCAAAGGTATGACCCGCAGCTAAAATGAAAAATCTCCTTGAGCAATTAACAAAGAGGGCGCGCAGTCATACAACTGGGTCTTCTTCCTTTCCTAAAGCCAGTACCATCTTGTCATTGCCCTCGCCTCCCTTCCACCCCCCTTCCTTGGCCCCCCCGGTGCCTCCCCAACCCTCTCCACCCCATGTCGGCCTACGTGACCGGACCCGTCAGTTTCAAGCAAGGCCAGCCAAAAGAATCAGGAACGTGGCACCCTTACTATCCCGCTGGAGCAGTGCATCTGGTGCAACAGGGGCTCCCTGTGGGAAGATGGATCCCAAGGTTGCGGCCGTACCGAAGCTTTCTTCGTACGCAAAGTGAAGAACAAATATGTAAGAGAGAAAAACCTTAACGGTGAAACTTAATATCGCTAAGCCGCAGCTTTACTCAATAAGTTCTCGAGAGGATAGTTGATTGTCTTAGGAGAAGAGGTCT
>QLOI01001243.1:0-67366 GCA_003313605.1 Tuber umbilicatum
AGAAAAAGAGCGTCGGATTATTGACTGTTATACATTCCATTACTCTGTTAACAGCATTTCGCTAAAGTGTATTACATCTTTGAAGATCCTCCTGTGCCTCTGCTCTAAGCACTGTAAGATTTTGTAATCTCTGAACATCTTGATTACCAAAATTCGAGGATTCTATTCCATTAATCAACTGAAATTCATGTGTTGGTTGCGGAATTCCAAAGTCGTCTAGAGATCTGCCACTTTGTTGAATAATTTCTTGTAAAAGCCTGAGGCCAAGTGAGAGTCGTTGGTCCTCTGTTGGATTTAGAATACCATATTGGTGTATCAATAAATAATTACAGTCATCTGTAACAGAGTTCTTGAATCTCTCCCACAACTCAGTCCTACTTCTACCTCTATTATATTAGTAGGACCACAACCCTTGTTATGATATCTGTACTTGAGGCAACCATGTTCTGTAACATCAGAATATTCATGTTGATTTAAGAGTACCTGTCACTTTGCTTGGCATAATACATGTCTTGGCATGTTTGATCATGTGATAGTGCATTTCCTCATCGTATTCTTTTATATAATAGATCAAATAAATGAAAGAAACTCAAACCTATGGAAAAGAATAAATCAACTCAGAGATAGTGAACCAACTAATTCAAGTCCGAAACCTGCTAATAGAAACCCCAACCTGTGAGTGTTAAAGAAGTTCAAAACAAGTCAGGAAAAAAACATTAGGTTATTCAGAAAGGTCCTGGACCCTCCTGGACCACTAAGGGAGGTCGTAGTCTCTACAGTTGTTCCTGGTCCTCCATGATCCATCCTGGTTATAAAAATGTTAGGCATATGCAATCCCAACAAGTGCCTAGTAACAATAAAGGGCCCGGACTTTGCCTGTAGCACCATGTGTAATTACTTACAACGTGCGAAAATAATTAAATTGGCTGCCTCCCAGTGACACTGAATACCTCTTCACCATCTGTCCAAGCGGAAGCTTTTTGCAGAATATGTGAGAGCAGTAGTGCGCACTGCTCATACAACTGCAATCAAGTATACCATCCACAAAGTACATGGATGAATAGAAAATTCAGCAGAACAATGTTAAGATATTGCGCTACATGTTGACAGAGAATGAATAGTCATAGGTCAACAAGAACGAACAGGAGTGGAGGAGACGTAGCTGCTAGGTAATCTCGCTAGACAAATCAAAGAAGCGATGGAGCACTAAGCCTACCAACTCTACGTGAAGATAACCCAGTCACACCTTTGTGTGGCTACCGCCGTCTGATACTGAGACTAATCATCTCAGTAGTAGAGGAACAACTGGTATGTTTGCATTTAGGTGGCACATGTCAGACGAAGTTTATATGACAAATGTATTGATAGCTTTCGACTGGTGGAGTCTTGCATACCATCAGGAAGACGAAGTTATATGAGCCTAAAGACCAGAAGTGGTGAATGTATTCAGGTCCTACAAGTGTTCACACTCAGATTGATAAGACAAAAGTTGCGCAATTGTTGTGGAGGTACTTAGTTAGTATAAGTATTATATGTAACTGCCGCCGAAGCTCACGTGGGATATCAATATAAGAGTTCCTACCCAGCTATTAGCCCAGCAGCAACGGAGATGAGATCTTATTAATATAACAAGTTATTATCTAAACTTCATACTCTTAGAAGTTTTAGCGAACTGAGTATTTACGATTACAATTAGAAGACCTTCCTGACATTACTCCGTTATCAAATACCTTAACGCTTAACCATACTCTACTGAGCTTTGAGTTAGTTACTGGTAAGACTATATTGATAGTCTCTCTGTCACTGAGGTACAATTGACACAACTCTGTCAAATGATCTAGACCAGTCTTGCTATTATTCTTTGCTTCTACTGGTTCAACATTCTCGAAAACAAGCCATCTACACAAGATCTGCCAGAACCACTTAAATGATACTAGACGACCCCTAATGACGACAACGAATACGACCAGTTTGAATCTCATACAGAAGGCAGTATTACCCTTGCTTGTGCTGGTGAACTTGTAGTAACCATTTGACTGCACAGGAAACTGAAGATAAAGGAACAACAAATGGGACTAAGAACTAAGCAATCCCAGAATAAAATTGTTTGGAAACACGGTTTCGGTGGAACAGTCCTAAACTTTGACTCGAATGTTTTTTCAACTCCACTGGCCCAAAGATCCTCCCATAGTTGGTAAGAAAGACATTGTGGAGAAAATAGGACATCACATACAACGAATATGACAAAATATCAAGAATAGAGGAATTGATTCTTCCATAGTTAAGGTCTTACGCGATACCACTGTCAAGCATTGTGGGATCAGTGAAAGATTTCTACTCCACTGCTAGGTCGACGATTTGAATCCTAACTGCAAAACCTACGCAGATATGGTATTAGGGTTAACAGCTGAAGATGAAACCATGGGAGAGAATCTAGACGATGAAGGAGTTGATCAAGTTTCAACTACAACTGCAGAACAACAATTTATTCCTGGAAGCTATCTTCCAAGCCGAAGTGGAACACCAGTAGTATGGCCATCTTCAAGTGTTGATAAAAGACCATCACAATCCTAGGTCAGAGGATTGCTTCAACCTACGCCCGGAGGACAAACTAAACAATCGCTTGGATTTCTTAAAAGATATTCAACACCTCTTCTGGGATCTCAACCCAAGACCAGACAGACAGCGTACGAGTTTCTAACAGAACTTGATTTGGTTAGAGGACGAATTGACTGAACAGCAAAGTAGAAACAAGACCAGCAACATATTGCTTTCAATGCTCTGCCAAACTCGTAACAACATGTGATGGGAGATCTAGATGATGTTATGACAAGAGTGAAAGAAGGAGAAGAACTAATTGTCGAAGAACTAGAAAATCTTCAGAAAAACCTTGCTGTGGTCAGCTCAGCGCTAGGTGCCGCATGGGATTGAGGGGAATTAAGGTGTGTGACAGAGGCTGAAAAAATCCATAAACTACAAGAGTGACAACAAGAATTCAGTCAACAATTACACTCCAATATAGGGACAACTGGCATACCATCTCTTGCTCAAGACCTTCTACTAAATGAAGAAGTTAAAACATTGTAGTCAAATTGTGATGAATTAGTAAGGAAATTAGCAGCACAAATGGAATTAAATAAGGATTTCGAAGAACGAATAGCATGAAACCAACATGTAAACAGAGACTTCAAAGCCCTCAAAGATGCAGAGATCCATGAATAGTATGAACTACTAGAACCCTTATTAGCCAAGGTTAACCAACGACAAGCAGATGTCAAAGGTGGAGGATGAGATCCACCTCGAAGGCCTACACCGGAAGAAAGCTAAGTTCCTCAAGAAAATAGGGAAACGAAAGGAAAAGCCCAGAAATGGAGGAAACAGAAGCAGGACCTAGCGGTGGTGGAAAAGAACCACCTGAGGGACCAAGGAATGGCACGGGGCGTCCTGATGATGATGTTGATGATAATGAGAGTTCATCGAGTAGCTTCTCAGATGAAGAAAGCTAGGATGACCCTGATGCGGGCTGACAGAGATGGCAACGAAGTCAGCAAGAACCCAGGCGAGGATTGACACCAGATCAAGACTTGGACTTCAAACAAATGTGACTAGTTATAGACGAGGTAAACGAAGAACTGGTTGGTGCAAAAAAGAAAGACGCCATGCCACCACAATTGTTCGAGACAAGGGACTTCCAGAATGTGAAAACATGGTTACTCCAATACGAAGATTATTTTCTATAAAACCCCCAACATTAAGAAAAACACATGTATAGGATACTATATGCAATCAGTCAAACTAAAGAGAAAAATCTTGCGCACTTCAGGAATTGGTATCAACACACCATGACTGGAGAATTAGGCTAGGAAAAGGAAGAAGTACTTATTCTTTGGCAACATTTCTGTGAGGAAATAACCAACTGATATGCCAGTGCGGTGGAGGACTGGGAGGCACTATAGGATTTGGATAAAGTCAAATATAAGGGAAAAATTTCTTCTCTCTTGTTTAAAATGGAGAAGCTTAATATTAAGGTGCAATTAAGCGGTATTGCGTGGCGGAAGAAATTAAAAGACCAGGTACTGTTACTGATACTGGAAAGACTATCTCCAAAAATGTATTACTGTAACATGGAATGGTTGTCAGCATTAAGAGAATGTAGGGAAGAGTATGAAGAGTGAAAACTAAATTAACGAGATTCTACACGAGAACAGTCAAGCCAAGTCAAGTCAGCAAAACGAAAGGACTGCGTTGATAAAAGGAACGGACCCAAACCTACCAAAAAGCGCGTGCAGTACACCAAAGCTGAACATGCAGCATACAAGGCTACCAAATGGGAAGGTGGGACCTCAATGTTGAATAAAACAAATAAGGCAGAAAAACTCTCGGAATGGGAAAAAATGCACAAGGGCATTTCTCAAAACATTATTGATACCAGAAAATGGGTACTGGGATGTACATGATGTGGCTTAACTAACTATAAATGGAAAAGTTGTTGAAAAAATGGGTAAGTAAGGGCAAATTCAACAGGCTCCTGGTAAAGGTACTTGAAAAAAGGACCGAAACGACTATCAAGGTAACAAGGGTCATCCATGAGTAAATCTGGTTAACAGAAACCAGGTACCTCCTCCTCAGGCGCAGTTGGCAAGAATAATAAGACTCACATGAGTTCGGGAAAACCTTTCAGTTCATGAAATGCAGGATTAAAGGAAAATAGCAATGACAGGGACAGCGATTAGGTATTCTATAGGTCGGAGGATCAACAAGTACGCATATCAATTGGAATCAAAGAAACGACGCCACGAAAACCTCTGCTACCAATGGGTGGCAAGGACTCCAGACACATCAACTGGAGAAAATAAATGAGGGTAGTTGGAGATTTGTTCTCAAAACTCAAAGGTCTCCGATAAGGACCAATGTGGTACTAAAAATGAAATCAGGAGAAATGATACGAGAGAGAGTCAGTAGGGGTGGGGGAGACCACCTGGAAACAATGAGGAGGCAAACTTCGCTGTAATACTTTTCATTCTTACAGGTATGGGCCAGATGTGTTGGAGACAAGGCTCTAGACTTCTTTTTTAAGTACAGTCTCTGTCGACTTGATTAGCAGGTACTGATATATGAATTCATTGATGGAAAAAGTCACATGAAATGAGGGTGGAGAATAAAAGTGGGAAGGATAGAACATGGTAATCAGTCAGCCCTATGCACCTGATGGCAATACTATGTACCTATCTGGACAATCAAGGATACATCCCAGACAGGATCTGCAAGCTGCAAAAGCAGGATTTGAGAGAACCCTTCTGCAAGGGATAAAAACCGCGAGTAGTAGGCTGCCTGATGACCTAAATATGAAGTTGTGGATGGAAGAAGGGCATGCAACCCAAAAACTGCTTGCTCTCTCCTTGAGTGTTGGTGAAACACGAAAAGACCGAGTTAAATGTCGCCTTGAAGAGGAAATGCTAGCGGAATTAGTTTGGCTGAGGAGGTCTAATTGACCGAAACTATGCAGGCATGGTCTCAAACATCCAAAAATGGTCACAAAAACAAAAGGCAAATCTGTTCGTTAAGGTAAGAAAGAAGGGGAAATTACCTAGACTAAAACGATACGAATGCCTAGAAGGCACAGCGCACATTGAGACGGAAGGAAAAAGAATCTAGGTTTGCATGTTCTTGGATTCAGGGTCTAATATTTTCTTTATTAATGCTCGACTTGTACAAGAAAATGATATTCTTTGCAAAATGTGACAAAATCCTACAGAAATCTTAGAATTCGATAGTTTCACCGCTGATAGCAGAGGAAAGCACTTCACTAGTTCAATATTATTAGAAATTGAGACAAACTCTTAGTGATCACAATTTCTTGCGAAATTGCAAATGCAGGAAACTAGGACCTAATTATTTCTTCTGTGTAGTGTAAGGAATATTACAGGACACATATTAGCAAAGCGGGGAAATGATATTTCCTTGAAGACTCATGTACAAATCACAGGATAGATGAAGAACTGGGGGAGATGAGAATATGATGAGACTGTAGTGTTCGACAAATATGCACGAGTTATTGGTCAAATACAGTGTAAGGACGAACCAGGTGAAAACATTCTACAAAAAATTCCTGAACACTACCACAGGTATGTTCAATTATTTGAAGATGAAGTTGCCACACAAATTTCCCCTTGTCGGAAATGAGATCACACTATTAGGATCAAGGAAGGGTAAGAACCTCCTTGTGGTCCTATTAATCCATTGTTGGCAATGCAACTAAAAGAACTTATAATGTACTTGGATGAAATGCTAGAGCAAGGGTAAATCTGACCAAGTCAATCACCAGCTGGTACTTCAATTCTTGTCGTGCCAAAGTCAGATGATAAACTGCACCTAGTAGTTGATTACCGAGGTCGGAACTGAGTTACTATCGCTGCTAGGTACCAAATACCTATTATGAGGGAACTTAGGAACTATGTGGAAGAATCTCACATTTTCTCAAAAATTGACCTCAAGAAACATTATTACTTGGTACAATGGCTGAAGGAGATGAAGGGAGAACAGCTTTCCGATGCAGTAATGGACATTACGAGTACATAGTCATGCCTTTTGGATTAATTAAAGTGCTCGCTACCTTTCAATCAAGGATGCAAGAAGTATTACCTGAGTTCTTAGACCAAGGAGCTGTTGTCTACCAGGATGATATTCTGATATACTCGGGAAACGAGAAGGATCATATGCGACTTGCTAAAAAGGTTTCACAAAAACTAAAGGAGAACCAGCTGGCGAATCATGTGGAGAAATCCATATTTCATGTCATAGGGGTCGAGTTTCTCTAATACATCGTTAACACCAAAGAAGTAGAAATGAGAGAAGAAAAAGTTAAATCCATGAGGAAGTGGGAGGGGCGAAGTTCTGTAAGGGAGGTTCAAATCTTCATTGGATTTGCAAATTTTTACCAACATTTCATACAAAATCTCTCTTCAATATGCAAACCTATTACGGAAATCCTCAAAGAAAACCAGACGAAATTTTACTAGGGCGTGGAGCAAAATACAGCTTTCGATATTCTGTAAGAGACATTCTTCATAGCAACCGTACTTAGTCATTTCCACCTTAAATTGGACACTGTGGTGGAAACCGGTGCCAGCCATATCGCTCTCAGTTGTTTTCTGTTCCTGTTCCTGGACAAGAAATTACACCCAGTAGTGTTTCATTCACAGAAATTGAATTCTGCGGAATACAACTATGAAATTCATGATAACGAACTATTAGTGATAATGGAAGCATTTAAAGAATAGAGATATTATCTTTTAGGAACCAAAAAACAGTTACTATCTATACAGACTACCAAAATTTGCAACATTTTCTCACCATAAAGAAATGGAACCGAACACAGATCTGCTGGGAACAAGCATTAGGCGAATACAACTTCAGGATCGTGTACCGACCAGGTACAAGAGGAGGAAAACCTGACACCATAAGTAGATGGCTGGAGTACTGACTTGAGAAGGGAGCTGTGCACAGCGAGTATTCCATTTTGAAACCGGAAAATTTTCAAATTTCCTTGACTTCCACAGAGAATGATGAAGATAAAGGGATATAAATGGAAGAGAAAATTGTTGAAATTTTTGATTCGTTTCATTTGTTTATTTTACTTTGATAATAACGCATATTCTCATACTTTATTAGTGTTACAGCTTTACTTATACCCCGAGAATATTACTACAGCTGGGACATATAGGACGTATATTTCATTGAATATTTCATGATAACGATCAGAATTATCACTTGTGTTTTTCTTTATGGTCTTCCTGATATTTCTCCATCGTTATGCATACTTTCTAGTTCTTTTAGCAAACAATTATTTCTTTGGACTTACGGTTATATCCCTCAGACCTCTTTCAATTAAAGCACATTATTTGGGATTTCATTGGCAGATTCTCTGGGTCAAACACTGTTGTGCTTATGGTTCTTCCTATGTTTTCCCTATTATTTCTTAAGATACATGGTACGTACGCAGAGAATGCAAACCTGTATATATAGGAGCTACCGCCCACCTCGCTTAGGAGAATTAAGAACAAGAATCTCTACCAATCTTCCTTCATACCAAAATACCTCCTCGCTTAAGTTACCCGCAATACACTTTTAGTATCACGACCGTATACTCTATATAGTATATTAAGATCCTACTGTCCATACAAGTCAATAGAAATGCCAACCCTGCACAATATATGAATCAAAGAATTAAGTAAAGCAGCAATGATACCAATAAAAGGGTCAAGGATGGCTGTTGGTCATGACCTCTATACCCTAAACAATGCTGCACTACTGGCAAAAGGACAGTTACTGATGGATACAAGCATAGCTATCAGCCTACTGAAAGGAACTTACTGGAGAATTGCATCTCGCAATGGACTCGCCATTAAGAGCGGACTTGAGTTCAGGGTGGGAGCTATCGATGAAGACGATACAGGAGAACCAAAGATGCTCTTACGAAACAACATCTTTCAGGACTACTAAGTAGGGCGGGGCGATTGTATAGCACAATTGATAATAACTCAAATTAACAATTTGAATATGATAGAAGTGAACGGGTAGGAGCAGATAGAACATGGAAGCCCGGGTTTTGGTAGCCTCGATTTTATCCTCATACGGATTTTAGCAGGAGAAACCTCTAAGACTACAAGAAGTACACAGGCAGCAAATGCAAAAAATAACGAATAGTTTGACAAAGCGGATGAGCAGCAGAATTCTCAAACAAAGTAAGATAATGTCGTACTGTCTAGCTTCACTCTGGCACAGGTGGAATAGAAGATATTTACTACCGAATTTCTTGACCAAGTCCTGGTCCCTGCAAGGCAAGATGAAGAAAGGAAAGAATGATAAAAAGAGTTAGGAACTGTGGAATGCCGTGGGAGGACATTACTGGAGCAATAGAAACTAATAGAAGAATTCCTCTGCTACAAAATTCGTCTTCATGTACCTAATAACAAATAATTGCAAACGGTAAGCACAAAAGGACGCCATGACTCTAAAGTGGCAGGACATTTCGGACAGGAAAAGACTCTTGAAAAAATGAAGCAAGATCCTTACAGGAAGGGCTTAGCAAATTGGATAAATGACTATATACGGTCATGCGATGAGTGTCAGCACAACAAGTTACCACAACAATCTAGATATGGGTTGTTCCAACCACTACAAGTCCCTTCCGCATCACGGGTATCTACTTTATCACCCATCTACATGAATCGCAAGGCCATACACAAATTACGGTTACAGTAGACAGATTTACCAAAATGGCCCATTTTATTGGACTACATGAGAAAGCAACTACCCAGGATGTGGCTAAGGTTTTCCTAATACAGGGGGTATAGAAACGCCATGGGGTGTGAACTGAAATAGGATTGGACCTGGACGCCAAGTTATTTGGAGAATTTTGTAAATCGTTATGCAAGGTATTAGGAACAAGAGGAAAAATGTCAACCGCATAACACCTGTCGATTGACAGACAAACTGAGAGAACCAACCAAGTGCTAGAGGGTTACCTCCATAATTTTGTTAATTACGATCAAGACGATTGGTATCAACTGCTCCCGTTAGCAAAGCATGCATACAACAACTCAACTATAAATGCTCACGAGATGTCACTATCCTTCACATACTATGGGTTCCACCTACTGACTGAATGGATGAATAAAAGGGAAGCACAAAATTCAGGAGGAATCATATGTGCACCTGGGATGAAAACGATATACCAAAACGCAGCTGAGAAATTGGAACATCTCAGGGAAGCCGTGAGGACATACTACAATAAAAAAGCAATGGAACAGGTGGACATAAAAGTCAGCGATAAGGTAATGTTGAGCACAAAGAAGATCATCTCCAAAGGACCATCTAAAAAGCTAAGCCCTAAACTTTATGGACCATTTGAAGTCCTCATGGGAAGAGGACACTCGTCATACAAACTAAATATGGGCGACTATTAGCGTAATCACCTGGTATTTCATGTAACACTGTTGGAACCATACTGAGCATCAATTCGTGTAGGAAGAGAACAACCTCCAGGAGCTCCGCTGATGATCGAGGGAGGTTTGGAATAGGAGGTAGAAAAAATGGTAAAGAGGGAAATAATCTTGTAGACTGAGAAGGTTCGCGGACGAAGTATATGGATGTATGCACTAAGGTATTTTGTGAGGTGGAAAGGTTGTTCAGGGGATGAGAACACCAGGGAACCACCCAAGAGCATGGAACATGCTCAGGAACTGGTAGAGGGTTTACAAAGAGAAAACCCAGAAATGCCAGGCAGGACAAAGGTAGAATAGTACAAAAGATTTTCCCGCTGAGGCAAAGCAGAGGGGGAATGTTTTTCATCCTGCGATACTGAGTTCTAAAAAAGATAAAGGGAATTAAATAAAGAAAGTCATGAGAGGGACGTTCAGAGGAAGGAGCTCGAGTTAGGCGTATGCAATCGAACCACCCCCATCTGGCCCCGATGAAGGGCCTGGATGTCACTTGCAGCACCATGTGTAGTTGCATCCAACCAGCAAAAATGGTGATATTGGCGTCCTGCCCCCAATACCCTACTCCTTGTCGCTGTCACTGCGACCGGAAGCAGTTCGCTTGATATATGAGAGAGGTAGTGTGCACTGCTTATCCAACTGGAATCCAGTGTACCATGCATAAAGTACCTGGATGAAGAGAATATTCTGCAGAATAAGATTAAGATAATACACTTCACGTTGACCGAATACGAATTGTCACCGGTATGCAAGAATGGATGGGAGTTGAGGAGACGTAGGTACAAGATCATCTCACTAGGCAAATTAAAGAAGCTATGGAGCACTAGGCCAACAACACTACGTGAAGATAAAGCAGTCATGCCTCTATGTTGTCACCATCGTCTGACATTGAGTCTGGTCATCTCAATAATTGAGGAACTGGTATGTTTGCATTTGGGTAGCATATCACAGACTAAGTTCATATGACAAAGAGATCGATAGCTTCCAACTGGCGGAGTCTTGAACACCCTCAGGAAGACGAAGTTATATGAGCCTAAGAACCAGAAGTGGGGCAAGTATTCAAGGTCTATGAGTGTTCGTACTTAGATTGATAAGACAAAAGTGGCATGATTGTTGCAGAGGTACTTAGTTAGTATAGGTATTAGATGTGCCGGCTGCGGAAACTCAGGCTGAATATAAATATTAGAGTTCCTCCCCAGCGATTAGACCAGCAACAAAGGAGAAGAGATCTTATTAATGTAACTAGTTGTTATCTACACTTTATACTCTTAGTAGTTTTGGCGAACCGAGTATTTGCGATTACAATTAAAAGACCTTCTTGACCTTACTCTATTATCTAATACATTAACGCCTAACCATAGTCTACCGAGCTTTGAGTTAGTTAACTGTAAGAAAAAAAAACATGCAAGTACAAAAATTGTGGACCAGTGTGGACCAGGGAGCACCGCAGGACCATAATTCCCCTTAGTGGACCGGGAGGGGTTTAGACATTTTGCAGATGCACTTTTGGACACAGAGATGCCAGAAATTGGTGAGAATTTGAAGGAAAATTGAAAAGAAGTAATACATCTGTAAGTTGAGGTATAAGACTGCAGTCAAGACCAAAATCAACTAAGAGAAAGAGAGGAGTCGACTACCAATAAGATGAAAGCATGTAGTAGCTGTAAGATATTAGCTTACCTGGCAATATGAGGCCCCAAGACTGAACTGAAATGGTAAGGACACAAGGTAGCTGTCTAAGACAAAGCACTAGTCGAAACCCTCAAGGTGTTTATCAGCAAAAATATTACTTGTGACTAGGGGGTTGTAATTATATTTGAACACAAGAGTTATTGCATTTATGACCAGTATATACGGTAAACTGAGATCCCTATTGCAAAAATTCTGTACATTCTGGTACAATATTGTATCTAGCTGATGCCTAGCCAACACCCTGGTTATTCACATTTGTAATTCCTTTTTTTGGACTCCTGTACATTCTTTAAACCTGCTTTGTAGAATTTTTATTTTGTCATACAAGTAGGTGCTATTTTAGGGACTTTCTGTTTAATCAAGCAAATATGGACTTATCTTCCATTCAGAATCTGGGTGATAGCCGGGGTTTGGCATCGGCAAAAAAATCCTTGGGTATCCAATGTACCTCATACTTGGAATATATGAGGTGCTCAAAATAGCAATCGGCAACGCGTATGTAAGGTTCTTTTATCTGATAGATTAGCGGAGTGACATCTCCTGTCTGGTGCAATCCATGAAAACACGTTATGTCTAGGACATGGGATGTGGACATATTTTATGTTGTACAACGGACATCCCTGCACAAAAGCTCTCGGCCCCTCGACATTTATATCTTCAACACAAACTTAGAATATTACTATTACTAATACTACATCTTCAAGATGCCTACAGAAGGCAACCAGAATGTGGCAGAATAAGTAAAGGGTCCTCACTTATCAATCTTGACCTGGGTCACCACATTTGAAATTTCCTTAAACAAAATTTATTCTATTTATTTTATTTGAGTTCTATTTTACACTATTAAATTACTAATTCACATAAATAACGTTCTTCTTCTTTCACAGTCTCCAATGGTTCTTACTCTACCAGGCCAGGTCCTGCACAATAGAACCTCAAGGAGGAAAAAGTAGTAAGATGGCAAGTGATCCGATCAAAACAGTTTTACATGCATTAGAGAGCTGGGAGACAGGAGGATCAGGTCACTCAAGTTTGTGCTGGGGTCATTCAGGGCCGCTCCAGGATCCTACTTCAAAGTTAGAATTGTTTTCCAGCCTGGCTAAAAAACATGCCAGTGTGGGTACCCAATCTTGAAGACTACTAAGCACGATGGGAAATACTCTGATCAGGATGTTTCACTATGCATTGGAAAGCTGGGATACAGGAGGTTTATGTAATCAAAGGTCGCCCACAGGTCACCCCAGACATCTGTAGGATCCTAATTTAAATTTAGTACATCTTTGCTGCCTTACAAAAAAAACTTCCCAGTTTGGGTAACCCTCTGAAAGACATCATAGCTCTATGAAGAATGCTCTGATTAGGTTGTTTTAATATGCATCAGAATGCCGGGGCCAGGAAGGCCCATGTTGCGAAATGTCGCCAACAGGGCACCCAGGATGCCTGCAGGATCCTACTTCAAAGTTATTGTACTTTTGAAATCTGGCATAAACCAAACAATAACCTGGCAAAATAAGTACCACCTTGGGCTTTGTTCCTATCTTCGTGAATAATACTCTGATTAGGGTATTCAAATATACAAAGTAAAGCAAGGGTTCAGGAGACCTCTGTAGATAAAGGTTATGTACGGGACATACAGAATGCTTGTAGGACCCTATTCTAAAATCAGGACATGATTCCAGCCCAGCGAAAGAAACCTTCTAGCATATGTGCCCCCGCTGGCTCGGTTTCTAATACTATAGACAATGTTGTGAGCGGGCAGTATTTTAAGGCGTTGGAAGAAGGGAACATAGGTTATAGTGGTCGAAAATGGGCAAGTCAATTGGATATTAAACAGACTAGTGATTTTTCTATAAATTAGACCTGTTAATAAGACCTGCTATGTGGTCAAGTAAGTAAGATGGATGAGGGTAGGTAGGCAAGTGGTGAATAGAGGAACGGGAGAAATGAGTGAGAGTAGGTAGTGGCTGAGGGTATGTGCAGGGTAAGAGGTGCAATGGTGGGAGCAATATGTTAGATGATAGTGTGTACTAAGACTGATAACCAAGATCAAAGAATATATCAAGAAATATAAACCTAAAAGCGTATTTGAGTGACGAAGTTCACGAAAACTAGTTAGAGCATGAGAGTGTATCGATTAAAGTGTAGAACAATATAAGATTGAGAGGATCTCATCTCAGTGGCTTGATTGTATTGGAAGCGAAGAGAAGAACTCTTATATTTATATCCTGCATAAGCTTCCACATCCACAATATTATGCATATGCAATCCCAATACCCCCTCCTGGCCATGATGAAGGGCCAGGACATTACCTGTAGCACCATGTGTAGTTGCTTGCAACCTGAGAAAAGCGGGAAATTGGCGGCCTTCCCGTAATACAGGATATGTAGTGGTCGTCCGTCCAACTGGAAGCTGTTCGCAGTATATATGAGAGAGGTAGTGAGCAGTGCTCATACAACTGGAATCCAGTGTACCATACATAAAATACTTGGATGAATAGATAAATCCGTAGAATAATATGAAGATATTACGCTATTTATTAACTAACTACAAAGAGTCATAGGTCCGCAAGAAAGGACGAGAATTGAAGCAACTTAGCTGCAAGGTCATCTTACTAGGCAAATCAAAGAAGCGATGGAGCACTAAACCTACTAACTCTCAGTAAGGACAATGCTGTCATGCCTCAGTGTTGTCACCTGTTTCTGATATTGAAACTAATAATCTCAATAACAGAGGAACAACTGGTATTTAGTATTAGGTAGGAATATGACAAACTAAGTTGATATGGTAAAGGTATCAATGACTTTCGACTGGCCGAGTCTTGCACACCCTCTGGAAGACAAAGTTATATGAGCCTAAAGACCAGAAGGGGGGTAAGTATTCAAGGTCTACAACTGTTCGCAATGAGTTTGATAAGACAAAAGTTGCGTAACTGTTTATGGGGTACTTAGATAGTATAAGTATTAGATGTACCAGCCATGGAAACTCATGTGGGATATAAATATAAGAGCTCCTCCCTAGCTACTAGACCAGCAGTTATGGAGAAGAGATCTTTTTTAGGCATATGCAGTTCGAACACCCCCCTCTGACCCAGATGTAGGGCCCGGGCGTCGTCTGCAGCACGGAGTGAAGTTGCTAGTTAGCAGCGAACATTGTGAAATTGGCGGCGTCACTGTAATAATGAATTCGACGTCGCCGTCCGTCCGACTGGAAGCTGTTCACATGATATATGAGAGTGGTAGTAAGCTCTTTTCATACAACTGGAATCTAGTATGCGATACAAAAGGTATCAGAAAGAACAGAAAATCCTACAGAATGATATTGTGATATTGCGCTTCTTGATGACCAACTAGGAATGGTCATTAGTCTATAACCAACGGACGAGAGTCAAGGAGATATTGCTGCAAGAACTTCTCGCTAGGCAAATCAAGAAGCGATGAAGCACTAAGCCTACCGACTTTGAGTGAAGTGAATGCAGTCATGCCTCTGCATTGTCAAGGTGTCTGATATTGAGACTGATCACCTCAATAACAGAGGAACGACTGGTATTTGTGCATTCGGGGGGCATATTCAGACTATGTTCATATGGGAAAGGCATCGTTAACCTCTGACTGGCAGAGTCTCGTACACAGTCAGGAAGAGAGAGTTATAATAGCCGAATCAACAGAAGCGGGGAATTATTCAGAGTCCACAAGTGTTCGCACTCAGGATTGATAAGACAAAGAACTAGTAGTTGTTGTGGAGATACTTAGTTAGTGTTAGGCATATGCAATTAGAACACCCCTCTCTGGCCCCAATATAGGTCCCGGACGTCGCCTGCAGTACAATGTGAAGTTGCTAGTTACCAGCAAAAATCGCATAATTGGCAGCTTCCCCATAACAACATATACGTCGTCGCCGTCTGTCCAACCGGAAGCTGTTAGCAGGATATATGAGAGGGGTAGTGTGCACTGCTCATACACCAGGAATCCAGTATATGATACAAATGATATCTGCATGAGCGGAAAGGCCTAACAAATCAGAAAACTATAATGCTTCACGTTGACCAACTACAATTTAGTCATAGGTCTGCAAAACGGGCGGGAGTTAAGAAGACGTAGCTGCAAGACTTTTCTCGCTAGGCATATCAAAGAAGCAATGGCACACTAAGCCTACCAACTCTATGTAAAGAAATGCAGTCATGTCTCTGTGTTGCCACCATTTTCTGATATTGAGACTGATTACCTTAATAACAGAGGAGCAACTGATATGTTCGCATTTGGGCAGCATACTCACACTAAGTTCATATGGCAAAGGCATCGTTTACTTCCGACTGGCGGATACTTGCAAACCCTCTGGAAGCGAGAGCAAAGTTTGGACGAATAACCAGAAGCGAGAAATTATTCAGGGTCTACAAGTGTTCGCACTTAACATTGATAAGACGAAAGACTAGTAGTTGTTGCGGAGGAACTTAGTTAGTAATAGTATTAGATGCACTGGCCGCGGAAACTCATGCGGGATATAAATATAAGAGTTCCTCCCAAGCTATTAGACAGACAGCAACAGAGAAGAGATCTTATTATTATAACAAGTTATTACCTACAATTTGTACTCTTAGTAGGTTTAGCGAAAAGAGTATTAGCGATAAAATTACGACTCCAACCTGACACGACTCCGTTATCGAACACTTAAGACGCTCAACATTACTCTACTGAGCTCCAACTGGTTACCCATAACACTATACTGATAGTCTCTCTGTCCCTGAGGCATGATTGACACAAAAGGTGTCAAATGATCACCACAAAACTTGCTGTTATCCTTTTTTAATTCTTGATCTTCAGCTTAGGAGACCTACCGGCTACGCAGAACCTATCTGAATCCCATCCCAGGTATTTAACAACCCCCAGGGACGATGACAATTACGACGATTTCGAGCCTAACAAGCAAGGCAGCCTTGCACTAGCTTGTTCTATCGTATCTCCGGTAGTCAAACAAAAGAAAAAGAGCCCCGAAATAGTGTAGCAGCAAAAACTTTATCAAGTCGAAAAATCAACAAGGTCACTTATTTGGAAACACCTCTTTGGTGAAATTATTCTCAACTTTGACGACAAGAATCCTTCTACACGACTGGCAAAAAGAACCTCTCTTGGCTGGTAACCGTACGTCGTGGATCAAATACGATATCACTTGCGCCAGATACGTTAGAGGATTAAGGCTAATGTGGTAAATGCGTCTACTGTCTAAATCCTACGCAATACAATTGAAAGCGACAGTTGAACTACGAAACGATTCTTTTTCTACCACGAAATCGACTATTCAAAGTGAAGCCCCGAAAACTACATAGATATGGCATTAAGGATTATGGGAGAAGACTAAATCATGGGAGAAAGCTGGGATGATGATCGAGTGGACCAAGTTTCAACTACAACGTCGGAACCACCACCGGTTCTTGGAAGTTACCTTCCTAGTCGAAGCGGAACTCCTGTCATACGGCCTCCATCAAGGGTTGACAAAAGGCAATCACAGTCTAAGATGAGGGGTTTGGTACAACCAACCCCTGGAGGACTAACGAAACCCTCGCTCAGTTTCCTCACAAGATTGTCTACCCCACTCCAAGGACCTCAAGCTAAGGCCTGACGAACTGCGAGAGATTTCATGACCGAGCTTGATTCGGTAATAGGTGGTATTGACCAGACAGCACCGAGAACCCAAGATCAACAGCACATTGCCTTCAATACTCTCTCAAACTCTCAACAACGCCTAGTAGCAGACTTGGAAGATGTTTGGACAGGAGTTAAGGAAGGAGAGGAACTAGTTGATGAAGAGGTAGAAAATCTTCAGAAGAACCTAGAAATGGTTACTTCAGCACTTGGTAAAGCATGGGACTGGTCCGAGTTGGGACGAATAACCGAAGAAAATATGATTCGGCAGCAGCAGGAGCGGCAACAAGAAGTTAGCCAGCAATTACATAGCAACATCGGGACAACTGATGCACAATCACTCGCACAAGACCCCTTATTAGAAAAGGAAGTTAATACCTTACAATCACACCGTGACAAATTGGTGAGGGAAATAGCTACTCAAAAAGAAGGATACGAGAACGTGAGAGTAGAAATAGCAAGAAACCAGCCAGTCAATAGTGAATTTGAAGCTCGGAAGGATGAAGAAATCTGGGAATTGAAAAAATAACTGGACAATTTGTCGGCACAGGTTAATCACCGACCATCATGTGCCAACCGAGGAGGAAGCAGTCCGCCTCAGATCCCTGCGCTGAAGGATAACCAAAATTCGCAAGAAAATCAGAAACGATAAGGAAAGACCTCTCGACGACTGAAAGCGGAAGCATGGCCTAGTGGTGGAGGACAAGGACTGCCGCATGGTCCAAGAGATAACCCAGGCCATCCAGGAGACGACGATGATGATGACGACAGCTCATCAAGTAGTTGTTCAGACAGCGAAAGCGGCAGGGACCGCGATAAAGACCAATGAAAGTGGAAACAAGGACAACAACGAGCCAGGCGAGGAATGACTTCCAAGGAACATCTGGACTACGAACGAAGGCAACTGGTGATAGAAGTGGTAAGCGAAGAACTGGCCAGTGCAAAAAAGAAAGACACCACACCACCACAAATGTTCGAAGCAAAAGACTACCAAAACGTGAAGACTTAGTTACTCCAATGCGAAGAATATATCCGGCGAAACCCACACTATTGGGAAAAACAAATGCATAGAATACAATATGCTATCAGTCGGACAAAAGGAGAGAACCTTGCGCACTTCACAAATTGGAATCAATGCACTATGACCAGTGAACTAGGCCACAAGAAAATTGAAGGGCTCATCCAGTGGCAAAGTTTCTGTCAGGAAATTACCAAGCGATAACCTAGTACCGCAGGGGGCCAAGAGAGGCACTACGAGATATGGATAAGGTTAAATACGAGGGGAAGGTTTCTACCCTCTTATTGAAGATGGAGAACCTCAACATGAAGGGAAATTTAGCCGGTATTGTGTGGCGAAGAAAGCTAGAGGAAAAAGTACCACTACAAATACTAGAACGGCTATCTTTGAAAAAATATGATCTCGATGAGGAATGGTCAACTGCACTATGGGAAGGTGGTGAACGCTATGAAGAATGGGAACTGGATCAACGAGTTTCTACAAGAGAGAGCCATGTCAAGATGACAAAAAGCAAGGACCGTGATGAGGAAAAGGGCGGAGCCAAAATCATCCTAAAGCGTAAGCAATACACCAAAGCAGAGCGCGCAGCATATAAGGTGGCCAAACAAGAAGGTAGGACCTCAACGTCGAATAAGGATGAAATATCGGGGAGCCGCACGGAATGGGAAAGGATGCACAAGGACATTCTACAAAATCTCATTGACGAAAGAATGAAAAATATGGGGTGTACACGATGTGGGTTAACGAACCACAAATGGAAAACTTGCCAAAAGGATGCACAAGTAACGGCAATCCAACAGGCTCCTTGGGAAGGTACTCGTCAGGAGGATCGCAATGATTGCCAGCGAAATAAAGGACGTCCACGAGTGAATTTGGTTAATGGAAACCAACCACCCCCACAAAAGGGAAAGGTCACCAGGATCGAAAGGCCCAAATGGGTTTGGGAAAACCTTGCAGATCATGAAATGGAGGACTAGAGGAATTAGGCAACGAGACCGACGGTGATCGGGTTGTCTATGTGACTGGTGCTTAAATAGGGACGCAGGTCTATAGGAATCAAAGCAAACAATGCGAGGAAAACCTCTCCCTCCCACCGGTGGTAAGGACCCCCGACACATCAAGCTGGGAAAATGAATGATCGGAGTCGGACACGTGTTCCGGAAACTCAAAGGTGTCCGATAAGGACCAACGTGAGATTAAAACGAAGTCAGGAGAAATCATATTAGAGAGAGTCAGTAGGGGCGAGGGAGATAACAGTGGGAGTAACAAGGCATACTTCACTCAAGAGCAATCATCGGATGCACTGGAGACAAGGCTCTAGACTTGCTTCTCATGAGCACAGTCTGCCTCGAATTGATTTGACAGTACCGATGTATGAATTCTGTGACGGATATGATCTCCGGAAATGAGGGTGGAGAACAGGCGTGGGGAGGATAGAACATGGTAATCGGCCAGCCCTATGAACCCGATGGGAATACTATGTACCTATCTGGACGATCGTGGGCACTCTCCAGAAAGGACCTGCAGGTTGTATAGGCAGGATGAGAGGGAACCCTTCCGCAAGAGATAAAGACCTCCAGTAGTGGGCCGCCCTATGACCAAAAGGTTGTGGATCAAAAAGAAGGACACGTAACCCAATAACTGCTCACTCTCTCCTCGAGTGTTGGTGAAACGCCAAAAGACCATGATATGAACCCTATTATGGAAAACGCGAACAGGAACTAGTTTGGCTGAGAAGTTCTTATTGACCGAAAATATGCGGGCATGGTCTCAAACATCCACAAATTGTCTCAAAAACGAAAGGCCGACGCATTCATCGAAGTCCATTAGAAAACAAAGATACCGTGACTAAGACAATACAACTGCCTAGAAGGTATCGCACACAGCGAGACGGAAGGAAAAAGAATCCAGGTGCACGTGTTATGAGATTCTGGTTCTAATATCTCCCTAATCAACGCTTATCTCATAAGAGAACACAATATTCCCTATTAGACAAGACAAAATTCTACTGAAATCTCAGGATTCGATGGCTTGGCCACTGAAAGTGGCAGAAAACATTTCACGTGCCCAATTTTGTTAGAGATCGGGACTAACTCCCACCAATCGGAAATCACTTGTGAAATTGCGAATGCGGGAAACTACGACGTTATTATTCCTTTCGGGTGGTGTAAGGAACACGATTTGACAAATCTTGAACACCCCGAAAATTGGTATTTTGCCAAAAATTCATGTCCGGACCACGAAGTCGATGAAGGATTGGTGGATATCTGGGAGTATGACGAAATGGTAGTTTTTGATCAAAATGCGCAGGTCATAGGACGAATACAGTGCAAGGACGAACCAGTCAAAAACAGCATACATAAAATCCTCAAACAATACCATGATTCTGTTCAACTATTTGAGGAGGAAGTTGCCACGCAAATGCCTCCTAGAAGAAAATGCGATCATGCCAACAGAATTAAGGATGGGGATGTACCGCCTTGGGGACCAATTTACCCGTTATCGGCAATACAACTAAAGAAGCTTAGGAAGTACTGGGATGAAATGCTACAACAGGGGAATATCCGACCAAGTCAATCACCTGCTGGTGCCCCAATTCTTTTCGTCCAAAAAGCGGATGACAAACTTCAACTAGTAGTGGACTACCGAGGGTGGAACTCAGTTACCATCACGGATAGATACCCGATACCTATCATGAGGGAACTCAGAGATCGTGTGGAAGGATCCCAGATTTTCTCCAAAATATGCCTTAAAAAAGGGTACTACTTGGTATGAATAACCGAAGGAAAGGGACGCAAAACAGCGTTCCGATACCATTATGGCCATCATGAATACAGGGTAATGCCTTTCGGATTACTTAACGCGCCCGCTACCTACCAATCAATGATGCATGAAATACTTCGTGAATTTTTAGACCAAGGAGTCGTTGACTACTTAGACGACATCGTAATATACTTGGACAACCAGTAGGACCATATTCAGTTGGTTAAAAATGTTTTGCAAAAATTAAAGGAAAACCAGCTAGCAGTCAACCTAGAGGAATCATTATTTCTCGTCAAGGAAGCTGAATTTCCCGGTTACATTGTCAATACTGAAGGAGTGGAAATGAGCGAGAGAAAAGTTAAGTCCATAAGAGATTGGAAGGCTCCCACTTCAGTTAAGGAAGTCCAAATTTTCATTAGATTTGCAAACTTTTATCGACCTTTTATTAAAGATTTCTCCACGATTTACAAGGCAATCATGGAAACCTTAAAAGGCAACCCAAAAAACTTTTATTGGGGCAATGAACTGAACTTGACCTTGGAAATTTTGAAGTAAAAATTCGATACCGCACCCATACTTTGTCATTTGCATCCTGGATTAGACACCGTGGTAGAAACGGATGCAAGCGACTTCGCCCTCGTGTGCGTTTTGTCACAATTTCAAGACAAGAAACTCCATCCGGTTCTGTTCCGTTTACGAAAATTGATCTCCATGGAATGGAACTGCGAAATTCACGATAAAGAATTACTAGCAATAATGGAAGCAATCAAGGAATGGAGATACTACCTCTTAGGTACCGAAAAACCTGTTACAGTTTATACGGACCACCAAAATCTGCAACATTTTCTTACAACAAAAAAATGGAATGGAAGGCAGATCCATTGGGCACAAGCATTAGCAGAGTATGATTTCAAAATCGTATACCGACCAGGCACAAGAGCAGGAAAACCTGACGCCTTAAGTAGAGGGCCGGAGCACTGTCTAGAGGAGGGAGCTGCGCATAGCAAACAGTCTATTTTAAGACCAGAACATTTTCAAATCTTGGTGACGTCAGCAGAGATCGACGAAGATGAAGGGACAGAGATAGAGGAAGAATTGCCCAAGCTTCACAACATACGTATCAAGAAATTGAGTAAGGCAGCTATGATGCCAACTAAAGGAGGAAGAATGGCTGCAGGTCACGACCTCTACACATTAAACAATGCCCCACTTCCAGCAAACGGACAACTGCTGGTCGAGACAGGCTTAGCTGTCAGTCTACCACAGGGAACATACGGCAGGATCGCCTCTCGCAGTGGACTGACCAGTAAGAACAGAGTTGAGGTGGGAGCCAGAGTCATTGACGCAGATTACACAGGGGAACTTAAAGTACTATTACGAAACCATAGTTTCAAGGACTATCAAATAGGGAAAGGTGACCGCATAGCACAACTGATAGTAACCCAAATCGATAACTCTGAATTGGTGGAGGTTAGGGAGTTATATCAGGCAGAACGCGCGGGCCAATGGTTCGGAAGCACCAATTTCATTCCCACATGAACGCTAGTGACAGAAAGGGCATTGGTTACGAAAAGTATACTACGAGCAGATGCAGAAACTAATAGTTATTTCGACAAACAGGACGAACTACGCAACCCCCAGTCAAAACAGGAAATAGTTTTGATGTCAAACACCACACTAGTACAAATAGAAATGAAGGTGTTCACTCCCGAATTCTTGGACCAAGTCCTGGCTGCTGCGGAACAAGACGATGAGTGGAAAGCACGAAAAGGGAAATTGGAAGCCTTGGGACGAAACGGGGGGATGTTACCGAAACAGTGGAAAACAATCGAAGGGTTTCTATACTACAAAAACCGGCTCTACGTGTCCGACAACGAAGAGCGGCGGACCCTAATCACCAAAAGATGTCAAGATTCTAAAGTGACAGGACATTTTGGACAGGAAAAAACTATAGAATTAATCATGCGAGATTTTTACTGGAAAGGGTTCGCTAACTGGATAAATGATTACATACGATCATGTGACGAATGCCAACACAATAAGTCTCCACGCCACGCCAGGGATGGATTATTACAACCACTACAAGTCCCTTACGTGGCTTGGGCATCGATATCTACAGATTTTATAACACGCCTAGCAGAATCACAACAACACACACAAATTATGGTTGTAGACCAATTCACCAAAATGGCCCATTTCATCGGTCTACAACAAAATGCGACGACCAAAGATGTGGCTAAATCCTTCCGGGAGGAAGTATGGAAGCTACACGGGTTGCCAACTGAGATAGGATCGGACATGTACGAAAAGCTTTCAGGAGAATTCAGGGACTCAATGCGTAAGCTTTTGGGAATAGAGCGAAAAATGTTAACCGCGTACCACCTGCAAACTGACAGACAAACTGAGCGGACCAACCAAGTACTGGAAGGTTACCTCCCAAATTTTGTCAATCACGATCAGGATGATTGGTATCAATTACGCCCGTTAGCAGTACATGCATACAATAACTCAGCCACAAACGTACATAAAATGTCACCAATCTTCGCAAACTATGGGTTCCACCCACAGGCGGAGCCGATGAAGGAAAGGGAAGATCAAAATCCAGCAGCCACGATATATGCTCATTGGAGGAAAACAATACACCAAAAAGCAGCCAAAACATTAGCATGTACCAGGGAAGCGATGAGGAAATATTATGATAAAAAGGCAATGGAACAGGGAGATATCAAAATTGGCGATAAAGTGATGTTAAATGCAAAAAACTTCCGCTCCAAACAAGCATCAAAAAAGATAAGTCCTAAGCTTTATGGGTAGTTCAAAATTCCAGAGAAAAGAGGCCGTTCGTCATACAAACTAAATATTTCCGACCATTGGCATATTCATCCTGTATTACACGTATTACTACTGGAACCATTCCGAACATCGATCCGTGCAGGACGAGAGCAACACCCACGAAACCCTGAGGAAATCGCGGGAGATTTGGAATGGGAGGTAGAGAAAATAGTGAAGAGTGAAATAATCTCATACACAAGAAAGGTTTGCGGACGAAATGTTCGGATGCGTGAACTAAAGAATTTTGTGAAGTGGAAAGGTTGCTCGGAGGATGAGAACACCTGGGAACCACCAGAGAGTATGGACCATGCTCAGGAGTTAGTGGAAAGTTTTCATAGAGAAAATCCGGAAATGTCAGGTAAGGCGGAGGTAGAATAGTACGAAAGGCTTTCCTGCCATGGCCAAGTAAACGCGGAAAGGTTTTTTGCCCTCCAGTGCTGAGTTCTAGAAAGAATAGAGGAAAATTAAAAAGACTCATAACAAGCTTGTAAAGGAGGGAACTCGTGTTAGGAATATGCAATTCCAACACCCCTCCCTGGCCCCGATATAGGGCCTGGACGTCGCCTGCAGTACGGTATGAAATTGCTAGTTACCAGCAAAAATTGCATAATTGGCAGCATCCCTATAATACTGTGTACATGGTCGCTGTCCATCCAACCGGAAGCTGTTCGCGGGATATATGAGAGGGGTAGTGTGCACTGCTCATACACCTGGAATCCAGTATATGATACAAATGATATCTGCGTGAGCGGAAAAGCCTGCTAAATCAGAAAACAATAATGCTTAACATTGACCGACTACAATTTAGTCATAGGTCTGCAAAATGGACGGGAGTTAAGGAGACGTAGCTGTAAGACTTTTCTCGCTAGGCAAATCAAAGAAGCAATGGCGCACTAAGTCTACCAACTCTACGTAAAGATAATGCAGTCATACCTCTGTATTGTCACCGTTGTCTGATATTGAGACTGATCACCTTAATAACACAGGAACAACTGGTATATTGGCATTTAGGCAGCATACTCAGACTAAGTTCATATGGCAAAGGCATCTTTTACCTCCCACTGGCGGAGTCTTGCACACCCTCAGGAGGACGGAGTAAAATTAGTCCGAATGACCAGAAGGGAGGAATTATACAGGGTCTACGAGTGTTCGCACTTAAGATTGATAAGACGAAAGACTAGTAGTTGTTGCGGAGGAACTTAGTTAGTATAGGTATTAGATGTACTGGCTGCGGAAACTCACGCTGGATATAAATATAAGAGTTCCTCCCCAGCTATTAGACAGACATCAACGGAGAAGAGATCTTATCAATATAACAAGTTATTACCTACAATTCGTATTCTTATTAGTTTTAGCGAAAAGAGTATTAGCGACAAAACTTTGACGCCTTCCTAATACGACTCTATTATCAAACACTTAAGAGGCTTAACCTTACTCTACTGAGCTCTGCGTGGTTACCTGTAACAACTAGGGATTTCCATTGAAAGGGTTTGGCGGGATGGATAAATGATTCTGTAAGGTCATGTGACGAGGGTCAACACACGAAATTCCAACGACACGCCAGGTACGGGCCGTTGCAACCATTGCAAGTTCCTTACACAGCTGGGGCATCGATCTCGACCGACTACATCACCTATCTACCGCAGTTGCAAGGACACAAATAAATTATGGTCGTCGTGGATCGATTCACCAAGATGGCTTATTTCATTGGATTACACGAAAATGCAACTGCTAAGGACGTGGTAAAGGTTTTCCTACAAGAAGTAAGGAAACTGCGTGGGCTACCAACAGAAATAATATCGGATATGGATGCAAAGTTTTCCGCAGAGTTTTGGAAATCCCTATGCAAGCTATTAGGAATAAAACAAAAATTGTCTACTGCATACTATCTACAAACCGATGGACAAACTGAAAGAACCAACCAAGTACTCCAAGGTTACCTTTGGGACTTTGTCAATTAAGATCAAGACGATTGGTATCAACAACTCCCCCTAGCAGAACATGCTTATAACAACTCTACCACAAACGCCCATAAAATTTCACTATTCTATGCAAACTACAGGTTCCACCCAAAAACGGAAAGGATGACAGATAGAGAAGCTCACATTCCTGGAGCAACAATGTATACGCATTGGATGAAGACTATACACCAGAAAGCAGCCGAAACATTGGAATGTACTAGGGCAGCTATGAGGAAATACTATGACGGAAAGGCGCTGGAACAGCCAGATATAAAAATGGGCGACCAGGTGTGGTTATATGCGAAAAACATCTGTTCCAAGAGACCAACCAAAAAGCTAAGCCCTAAGCTTTGTAGACCATTTGAAGTCCATGGAAAAAGACGATGATCGTTATACAAACTTAGTATATCCGACTGCCAGCACATTCACACTGTATTTCGTGTGTCACTACAGGAGCCAAATCGAACATAGCTTCGTGCTGAACGAGAACAACCCTCCAGAGCACTGGAAGAGATTGAAGGAGATTTGGAATGAGAGGTTGAAAAAATAGTGAAGAGTGAAACAATCTTGTACACTAGAAGGGTTTGTGGGTATAACGTACGAATGCGCGAACTGAGATAGTTTGTAAAATTGAAAGGTTGTTCTGAAGACGAAAACACTTAGGAGCTACTAGCAGGCATGGAACATGTTCAAAAGCTCGCGGAAATTTTCTGCAGGGAAAACTCGGAAATTCCAAGTAGGGTGAAAGTAGAATAGGCCCGAAAGGTTTTCCTGCCGTGGCCAAGCAAACGCGGAAGGTTATTTACCTTATGATACAGAGTTTTAGGATGAATAAGGAATTAGGAATAAGAAAGATTCGAGACGAGCTTGCAGAGGAAGAAGCTCGTGTTAGGCATATGCAGTCCCAACACCCCACTCTGGCCCCAATGTAGGGCCCAGGCATTGTCTGCAGCACAGTGTGAAGTTGATAGTTACCAGCAAAAATCGCGGAATTGGCAACTTCACCATAACACCGTATACGTCGTCGCCGTCTGTCCAACTGCAAGCTGTTCGCAGGATATATGAGAGGGGTAGTGAGCTCTGGTCATACAACTAGAATCTAGTTTGTAATCTACAGGATACCAGAACGAACGGGACGTCCTACAGAATGATAATAAAATATGGCGCTTCATGTTAACTAACTACAAATAGTCATTGGTCCACAACCAATGGATGAGAATCAAGGACAAGTAGCGGCAAGAACTTCTCGCTAGGCAAATCAAGAAGCGATAGAGCACTAAGCCTACCGACTCGGCATGAAGATAATGCAGTCATGCCTCTGTGTTGTCACCAGTGTCTAATATTGAGACTAATCACCTCAATGACAGAGGAACGACTAGTATGTTCGCATTTGGGCTGCATACTTGGACTAAGTTCATATGACAAAGGCATTGTTAACACGCGACTGGCGGAGTCTTGCACACCCTCAGGAAGAAGGAGTTATAATAACCGAATGACCAGAAGTGGGAAAGTATTCAGGGTCTACGCGTGTTCGCACTCAGGATTGATAAGACGAAGGACTAGTAGTTGCTGCGGCGGTACTTAGTTAGCTTCTGTATTACATGTACCGGCCGCTGAAACTTATGCTGGATATAAATATAAGAGTTCCTCTCCAGCAATTAGACTGACAGCAAGGCAGAAGAGATCTTATCAATATAACAAGTAATTATCTACACTTCATACTCTTAGTAGTGTTAGTGAACTGAGTATTAGTGATTATTATTAAGAAGCCTTCCTGACATCACTCTGTTATCGAACACATTAACGCTCAACGATACTTTACCGAGCTCTGAGTTGGTTAGCCGTAACTGATACAAAGTCCTTAGTGTGCTTTTTGGAGCTTGGTGCCATTGGTTTCTTAAGTTTGTTTGGAATTAAGGTTTTGTTTTGCTATTGCTAGCACTTGTTTTTTTACTTTTTTTTTATTTAACACATATGTTTATTGATTAAAGTCTAAGAACGTACATGCAGCTCGCGCTATGGCATACAAAAAGCCTTAATTCCAACTTATTAACAAAGAAAATAACAAAACACAAAGCTCTCAATATCCTCCAACTCGGGAAAACAAAATCCGTAGCATCGCCAATGATGACTAACAACATAAGTAAAGAAAAGTCCTAACGTCAAGCATATCTCAACCAAGGAAAGTCATAAGTAAGGTACAAAGAACCCTAACCACCACTGGCTGTATCGAAACAGAACAAAAGTAAGGCAACACTCCTCCCTGTTAGGAGGAAGAGCTGGATCCCATTCCCTGTAGGGAGGGAGAGGCGCCAAAGTAAGTGGGTGGCACATGTGTTGGGAACCCTGTAGGTGTTGTTGAGATAAACGTCGTAAGTCCAAGGAGGAGAATGGTCGAGGACCATACTGGCGCATCAGGCCCGATGTCAGAAATCCTCTGGAGGTGGTGGTGGGATGCCCGTTCGGAAACCTTGGCTGGGCAGTGTTGGATAGCATCTTCGAGGGTCTCAGCCTCTTCTTCGCAGGCTGGGCTGAGTGGGGATTGGCCTTGGGAAGACCAGGAAGTGTGAGAAGCAAGATAGCTATTCTCTGACCGCATTTGGTGGATGCGGCCAGCACTGAACCTGGGGAGGCCCATGGAAGGATGCGGGGTGAAGGAGCGGCCGAAGCGGTAGTATTCAGGCATGGAGGCGCAGGAGGACCAGGAAGCCATGGTGGCTGCTAAGACCTTGTCTTTAAGAAGGCGATATGGTGTAAGGCCGACCAGGTCATATGGAAAAGGGTGAATGAGGTGAGGTTGGGCCAGGGGAAGGCGGTCAGGTATGATGCCCATGATGGTGTGGGCACTGGAATTGATCGGGAGGGGCGGCGGCCTCCTGAGGGTGAGGAGGACCACCTGGCAGAGCTGTAGGAGCCGTGGATGTGTGAGAGAAGGTGTCAATAGGAGGGGGCTTGAAATGAGCTCCAGGTGGAAAGCGAAGGATGGAGTCGCGCGGCAGCTGGGTTGATGGTAGGAGGGGAACAAAGGTGACGCAGAGATGCCAGGCACCTTTTATGGGTAAGCATGACTGCCATAGGGGGGAGGGAAGATTCACAGTAAATCATGGTTGCAGGGGTGGCAAGAAACCAGTTAGTGATATACTGAAGGACCTGTTGCCAAAAAGCGTCAAGTTTTTGTAGTATGGCTGCAGTGGGGACAAAGAGGTCGGCGCCTTATGATAATATGAGAAAGAGAAGGCCAACTGCTAGCTTGTGATTGCACCAGGGCGAGGGGCCATTCCCAGAGGGGCTGACATGTTCGATAAGGCCAAAAGAGGCCCATGCCGGGCCAAGACGCCTGTAGAAGTGTGGGGTGGAGTTCATCGTTGGAGTCAGCCAGTAGCCTAGCCAACAAAGTACGGAGGAGGGGTGGAATAATGCTCCATTTAGGTGAATGGGGGAGGAGCAGACAGGGTGCATGTCGCGGGGCGTTTGCCAGTGTAGGAGTTCTGTCTTGCGAATGGAGAAGGAAACGCCAATTGTGGAGGTGTCTCTGTGAAGAGTGTGGAACCAATGCTGGAGCAGACGGATTTTGGTACGGTAGGAGAAGGAGGAGCAAGTGATGGAAAGGTCATCGACGTAGGAGACTATGAGGCTATGAGGGATTGACCGATGAAGACAAGAAACATAAATAAAAAAAGCAAGGGTGAGATGGGGGAGCCCTGGGGGTTCTCAACGGAGATAGGGAAAAAAACATCTGGGGTTCCTTGGAAAACCAAACGGCATCATCTAAGAGCAAGGAAGGAGGCTATCCAAGAAACAAGGTAGGAAGGGGTTGAGTAGTGATGTAGGAGGGAGCAGAGCTGGGTTGTGTTAACATTGTCGAAGCCGCCTTCAATGTCCAAGAACAGGCTGGAGACCTTGAGCTGAGACGCCTGGAGGAGGTGAACCTCATGTTGGAGAGTGGAGACGGCATCGAAGCAGCTGAGATGGGCGAGGGAGCCACATTGATGAGGGTTGAGGAGGGGAGTAGAGCAGGCGAAGCCTGGGCGCCAATAAGCAACAATCCATTCCAAGATCTTTGAAACTGTTTCCCGGAGCACAAGGATGAGAAATGAGGAACGGGAGAAGTAATCAGCCTTCCCTGGCTTGTCGAGAACTACACCATTTGCGCATTTCAGCAAAGCGGGGTGGAAGCCGTGGGAGAGGACAGGCGAGAGGAGGGCGGGGAGGAGTGAATGGTTGACGTAGTGGATTCTCTTCCAGACTCCAAAGGCGATACAGTCAGGGCCGGGGGCAGAGGAGAAGGCGGAATGGTGGAGGACTAGGGAAACTTCCTTTTTTGAGATAGGTGGTACGCCCACAAGCGGGGGGAGAAGGGTGGAGCAGGTTGGAGGAGGAGGTGGGGAGGGGAAAAAGTGGTTAATTAGAGTGCCGTTGATCTCTAAGGGGGTGGTAGTATGAGGAAGGGAGGGGAATCTCTCAGGGGCGTGACCATAGGCCAACCTTTTTGCATTCCAGATGGAGTGGGAGTCAGCACTGGAGAGGAAGCTGTCCCAATATGTGGCCATCGCCTTGGAAATTCCTTGGAAGTAGGCATTACATGCCTGCGAGGCGAGGGCTTTAGAGGCGAGGCCGCGGCGGGAGGCACTGGTGAAGTGGTTGTGGATGCGTCAAAGATTGGTGTCGTCGGGAGACCACCTGGGCTTGGAGTAGGTGGAGGGATATTCATCAGGAGTTGCCGTGGTGACCGGGGTGGTGATGGAGGAGAGGCTGGCATCAAACCAGGAGGCCAAAGATGAGAATGTCGGGAAGGAAGGAGGGGGAGAAAGTACAAGGGCTTGGAGAAGGGGTGAGGAAGAGGGCCAGTCGGTAGCCTCCCAGTTAGGTCTGGTGGGAGCCGGAGTGTGGCTGACAGCTGTGAAGGTCAAGGACAGGGCCAAGTGGTCCGACCCAGTGCTGGGAAGGGAAGCATCCCAGGATCTGAAAAAGGGCATAAGGGACTGGTTGGCAAAGGAGACATCAAGAACTGAGGGGCCAGAGTGAGAGTCAAATGGAAACCTGGTAAAGGACCCAGGGCGCTTGAGGCACTGGTAGGAGTTCAGGGGTGGGGTGTTGAAATAGGGCGTGGATGTAGCCGACTCAGAAGGTGGAATGGGGCGTGCCGTGTCTGACTGTTGATGGTGGAGGTTGAAGTCCCCTAGGGTGAGTGTGGGGAAGTCATGAGGGGGGAAGAGGGGATCAGGGCTGACGGTGTGACGGGACCAGGACCTGGTGGGGATGGAGTAGGAGTTGTAGAGGTGGAACATGTGGTAGAAGGAGCTAAAAACACCTCTGGAGGAGTGCAGGCTGAGCGCCATGTTATCCCCTCCGGTAAAAAATAAAGTAAGTATAGACAAGGTTGAGAGCAGCCTGTCTGGAACATAAGCAGCAACACGAACCTTGCACATAGGAGAGGCAGGAGGTGAGAAACACTTATAAGAGTCGGCCCTCACGGGGCTGCCCATATACAGAGGAATATCTTGCAAAGCAACCACATGTGGGGAGTTCTCAACTGACATAAAAAAGGCAAACAAAGTATGAAAAGCAAAACTGCTACCGAGGCAGTCATGTTGGACAAAGGAATGTTTTGGGGTAGAACCAAGGGGAGAAGTAGGGTGTGGTGAAGCATACAATAGTAGGGGCGCTGGTTGTGCTCTCATTACAACATTTTGACATTATCTTCGAAATGGAGGTCCTTTGACCAGCTGGTGTTCTGGGCAGAGGAGTCGAAAAGCCTTCGCGTTGGATGGGGCGTGGCAAGTGGACCGAGGTGGTCAAAGATGGAAGAGCTTGAGGGGCGGACGGTAGTTGTGACTCCAACAGGTAGGGCCAGTGAGGCTTGTCTAGTTGGGGTCCTGAGGGGTGGGGAAGGGGCATGCAACAAAGGAGCATCAGGGATAGCCAGGTCCCTCGTTGGGCGTATGGCGTCACAAATGGAAGCCCTGGTGGGGCAGTCAGGAGCAGTGGCTGGATGTTCCCCATCGCAGTTAATGTAGAGGTGGCGGGTTGCAGTACAGCAGTCAGCAACAATCCTAGAGTGGCCCTCAAGAGGGCAGGCAAGATTGGCACAGCGGTGTTCCGCCTTGGGTTGAGGTTTGGCACGGATGGGGCAGGTGTGGTGTTCCGCCTTCCAAAGGGGTTTGGAGTGACCGAAACAATAGCATTTCTTGCATTGGGTGTCACGGGAGGCGGGGTGGGCAAGGTTGATCTCTCTCGTGCGGTTGAAGAGACGAATGCGGGAGCCGGCCCTGGGGAGATCGAGACCAAGGCGGGGTAAGTCCTGAGGGGAGACAGAGCCGACAACGGAGGTGGTGCGTTTGACTTCGCGTAGGAACTGGTCACATAGTAGGAACCTGGTAGAGAGGATGGGCACATCGGAGGCGTTTAGAATAGACTTATCAAGGCGGTTGAAAAGGTCGTCCTGGGTCAGGGAGAACATGGAGAGCGGAAGGTTGTGGATAAGAAGGTCAGTAAAGAGGGGGGCTGTTCTAAATTCATGGAAAGGGCTTGCACCAATCGCGAACCATTGGTTTAGCTTCTTTGTTAGTGCCGTAAAAAAAGGAGCATACAAGGAGGAAGGAGTATGCGGGTTAGCTGTTAGTATGACACCGCCATTGGAGTTAACTGAAGCAGCCAGGGCTAATGGGAGGGTACACCCAGCAGAGCGGAGAACTGATTCCGCAATATCAAGAAGAGTGACGGCCAGATTGAGTAGGTCGTCAAAGGGGGTGGGGTTCAGGCAAGGGGCAAAGAAGCGGCATTGAGCAATTGGGAGGGGTCCCGGCCGTGCTGGGCCTTTGTTCTAGGAAGCAGATGCTGACGCGACCTGGGCTTCTGTGGACCGGTTCTGGCCCTACTTGCCTGAGCACGTAATCTGGGCCTAGCTTTCTTGACGAGGAGGGAGCGAGGTTGAGGGTCTAACTTTGTAACCTGGAGGAGCGCCTGGGAGGAAGTGTTGCTTGATGGGGATGGGGAAGCGGTCTTTCTTACAGACCTTGGAGGCTTCCACACCGGAGGGATTAACAGAAGCAAAAAAACATCCGCTTTGCGCGAGTCATTGTGGGCCCTGGCGTAGGACTCGGGGTCACCATACCACTGGCCAGAGACCTGGATGGGGAAGTCCGCTGAGGGAATGGTGAGGCTGGTGATGAGGATAGGTTTCTTGGGCTGTTGGGATTGCTGAGGGGGTGGACATGGAATGAAGGCAGTTGGTAGGGGGGAGCGAGCTGGGTACGGCTGGCAAGTGAGAAGACTTTGGACGTGAGGTCGCAGATAGCTCATTAGCAAAAATGAATCTGGCGTCTGATGCCTGGGCGCTGCGTCCTGACACAGCTGGCGCCCACGCTGGGTCCCCTGCGTCCTGTGCATCCTGACTCGCGTTGCAGCCATCCCACGCATCCTGTGGATCTTGAGTTGCAACCAGGCAATTCCTCGCGTCCTGTGTATGGGTTATGTCGCAACCACGTCCCAGCGACATCTTGTCTTTCGCTACTGCCCCCTATGTCTTCCCCATGTCCTGGCGCTTTCCTCTCATTTTCTTCTTTCTAGGCGAGGGCAAGACGTTCCCATGCATCTGGTCTATCTCGGAACCTGTTGTGCTGTCCTGGTACTGTCTTACAGCTTTGATTATGGCAGCTGCCACAATCATCAATTTGGTTATGAGGTCAGGACACTGTCCTAAGCGTCCGACTACTAGGCTGGGGATTGGCTGGGCTTCATGATGTTTGGCTGCCGTGTTCCGTTATTCTCTTCCATCTGGACATCTCTCCGTGACTGGGCTCATATCATTCATATCATACAAGTACTAGTAGGTTCACAGATCCTCAAGACGAATTATTCTATAATCTTACACCTGCTCAAGCTAGCTATCCTTAACCTCCATAGCTCTCGACTACGACCCAGCCTCCAGTGGCATGTCACGTGTGCCCTGTTACCAGTCTAGTGTAACAAAGATCTAGGGAATTATCACGCTTTAATAGTCTTGAGATTTGGTCCAACGCATTTGCTCCGGCGATGAAGAGCATTCACATAAGCCCAAATCCCCATTTTCTTTGATGTTTTGGATGCTCGAACATTGGGATTTCGTAATCGGATCCTATTTATCAATATATCTCGTTGAACATCCTTAAATCGAACCTATTATTTATGAGCCATCAATGGTACGTCTCTGGGATCAGCTGAGCGAGCCCCAAGATTTGGCCAATATCTACTATCGTAAACCTTCGGTCATCTGGCCTCAGCTGTACAGTGACGAGGTCATGTTACCCTGGTGGACATCCGGAATTACGTGCTTTCAACATCTGAACACATGCAAGTCGGTAGCCTCGGCCGGTGTGCCTGCAGTGTCTTAATTTGAGAAGTGCTATCAGTTTCCCGGCGAGACGTCCCCTGAGTTCACCATACATTTGCTCCTCAAAAGTCTGTACCGAAACCCAATCATTGCCACTCGCCTGGTTCCTGGTGAGCCTGATGCCCGTAGATCATGCCCAGTGGATGCTGTAAACCCTGGTTTCCTGGAATGAAAGGACAAGGATTTCCAGTTGCGTTAGATGTTTGGCCGAAAAGAGTGGGAGTATCGTGGGATCTGGCGGAAGCCAGCGCTCAACAGGTGTGCTCTGCCCTGTGAATCTAATCAATTGGGCACACATAGTCTCGCTTGTGATACCCAAGACGTTGCAAATATCATCGAGTGCAGCAACGTTAGGTTGATGTCCCCTCAGCTTCCCCTTATGGGTAGACAGTGGTGAACTATTCCATTAGTCCAAAGGCTTCAGAAGCTCTGCCACGATATCTGCTCCGCAACATTGCAGGGAATCTAGGTTCAAAAGCCTTATTCAAATCCCATGGCATCGCCCACAGCTGTCGAGTATTTGCCGCGCAGCATCATTCTTATTAGAACGTCGCCATCAGTCTTTTATTTGTTCCTCGTGCACAAGCTCGCCAAACTCAGTGGTATACTGTGAAATGATACCAAACTGGTACGCGTGATCTTGGAAGTTGCTAAGCAAATGTATCTTAATGAAGTTGAAATGAGATTCTGCGTGAATCAGGTCCATACACTGGTCATTATCCTCATCTCCTTCTTGCTCCAGCACCCGAGGTCATCTAGATTGCGAGAGTGATCAATAGGTCTGCGCCCTTTGATGCTGTAGCTCCCTCAGCTGGTCGTCTACCTTTTTCTGTGTCCATTTAGATATTGGGAACTCCAAGAAGATATCCTTCGTCAAGTGGAACTGATTGAGATATTCTTCCATATACTCTATGGTCTCAGGTGTATGGCTTCGGTATTGGGCCATCAAACCAAAATCCAGTAATGACCTCACACAGACAAGAGCGCATTTGAAGGATATTTGTTGTGCACTGTCCGGCTGTCCCAACGCCACGGCGAGAACTCCCGAATGGCATCTTTCCAGGTTCCTCATCTCCTCCCCTGCCACTGCGTAACCTCGCGTTAGGCTTTTTTGGGGACGAAGAATTCTGGGTATGGGTGTAACGCCTTCCAGGCGTCATTAAACACTTGCAGCCCTGAGTGTTTCTTTAGAAACACTTGAACCTAATCCATCATGTGTTTGATTAATCCGAGATAGATGGTATGGAGTAAATGGGGCTGGTGCAAATCGCTGGCGGAAACTTCAGGAAGTCCATGAAAAACATTCCGTCCTTACTTGATGCTGATAGCATTAAACGCGATGTGTACCTCTTCTGACGTGGACACAGTCTGGTCCAGAATTACTTGTTCCAGACGCCTGTATCTCGCATAATCTCTGACTAGATATCTCTTGTGGTTGTTGGATTCTAACATGTCCCTAGGTATCTTACACCTTGGACAGCTATTTGATTTTATTCCATGCAGTGCAACATTTGCCATATGGTCCGCAATCAACGCCACCAGGATAGGGAAACACGTCCAGACGTTCCCATCGGTACAATCAATTGGCACATCCTTGATTGTGTACTCTAGCAGTGGCGCGAATCGGAGCTTGAATAACCCTTGTAGTGTATCGGCGTTGATTTACCTCTACAGCTCATATGCGGAAGAGGACTGTGGAAACTTGGGTGGGACTGGCAACAGCGCAAGAAGGAGAGCAGCCATCGATCCAGGGCGTTTACGCTTGGACAACTGAATATTTCCTATTGTAATATAGACTGGCCACTCCTTCTTGTCACCAGAGAAGTTGCTGAGGTGCATCTGATCAGACATCCCAATAAGTGGTATCACAGTTGCTCCAGGTAAAAGTGTTTTCTGCAATCAGTTAGCTTGAGTGTTTGCCGATACTAGAGGGCAAGCAGTGGGGGCGGTACTTGAACGTCCCACCACCAGTCCGATTTATGCATTTCCACATATACTCACTGGCCATTGGGGTCATATTCATGTCTTGGCAAGTAAACAAAATCCTCCCTGTACACTATCTGCCGGAGATGATATTGGACAAAGTCAAAAACATTACGGTAGAAGAATGGCAAGGTTCTCATACCGTCCTCGACTTGGCTTTCTTACCATTGTCAATATGGACTATACGGATACAGTGAGCGGAGGTGGTTCTCCAGTGTATACATTGACCTATAGCCAACGTCTTCTGATGCGCCCAGGCCATTTGAAAAGTATTCTTTAATCTGTCCCTTAGATACCTTACTTTGGTTGAACCAAGAAGCAAGCTTGAAATCGAGCATGTTCGCAAATGGCGCCCATGGATCTGTGCACAGATTTGTGAGTTTCCCCTCAAATTCCCCCATGTATAAATTAGATTCCCCAGCACCTGGATAATTCTTCAGTTCGCAGAGCGTAGAAGTTGTGTCGACTGAATGACGTAATTCCATATCGGACTCATACGCAACCCCATTGTCTGTCACATCCGGTCGGTGGCTAGTGGGGTCCGTATCTAACAGATGGAGGTTAACCTGCTGATAGCTCGCGTTGGGAGGGGAGGAGTAGGGGGGCAATCTGTTGGGTTTGGTGGCGCGAATACCTGTGAAGGGAGTACGCCGTATGTATTCCACGAGAAGACCGCTGAGATCCACATGCACTGTTCGTAGGTGTTTCTCGTATGGGCCTGTGCAGGTGTATTTAAGGCGACAAAAAGAACATTTGATTGGTATTACAAGATTTAGATTTGTAGGCTTGTACGTTGACTAGCATCTGAATCAAGAGGTACGAAATGCTAGCCTTTGACATGCTCTCCAAAACCAGCCAGCACCAAGGTCAGACAATCTAAAACACAGCTAGTAGTCGATTCTAATTAGCGCAAGATAGTCATATACGTATACCTTGAGAAAGAGAATATCTTGTAGTACGATGTTCTATTTTTCAAGTTACAATGCTGGAGGGCACCAGATGTCACGAATGTCCGATGCTTGAATTCGTAAATAATCTTGATATTCTTTCATGATACCTAGAACGTAAGGGACTGAAACATTTAAAGTCAATGGGTCACCACCAAAGAAAGGTCATTCTAAAACCTTTACCCACAACATCCTCAGTATTTACAACGCCCAGAACAGAGAGTTTATTACCAAAAACAAACCCGCAGACATGGCCGATAATAACAACACGCAGTACGTCCACATGCCAATCAATGCCTAGGGACACAAAGCTCTGGCGGGGCATGATTACCAGCTTCCACCTATTACACTTGATGGTCCAATTACCGTGGTGAGGGCCGGGAATGAAAGAATCAGAACATATAAGACGTAGCTTAACTTCACTCATGATGAGCCACGCAAAGTGCTACATACCAGCTGGCGAAATACGGTCAAAGAGCAGATGTCAGCAAGGAATTATATCATCATTAATACTTTTCCGAATGATGACTTCCGCGAGATTTCCCATGGGATGAGGAGATTGCGCCCTGCCTGTGATGCCGTTGTGAGTGCAGGTGGCAATACCATCCGCCGAAGGCGCCTGATTGAAGAGGCTATCGTTTCACTTATTAAGGACTGCGGGAAAAAGCTGACTGACACTCTTCTTAAAAAAGTTGGTCCTCAACCTGCGCCGGGGGCTCCAGCAGTCGTCCCTGCGCAGGTACCTGTTAACGAGTCGTTGCTCCCACGGGAAGCCAAGGCGCATTGGGGCATGATTGGACAACAACCCACAGCGCCAAAAGGACGGCCGGCCCTGGAGGGTAAGCAGGACGACCAGTATGATTAAGATGTTACCACGCTGTTTGAAAAACGTACGTACAAGAGTCGCTGAGGGCAGGTAAGTGGCGCGGCTGCCACAGAAGTCCCAGATGACGGGGACCAGTATTCAACGCCAACACGCACAAGATGTCTGGTTCTGCAAGAGCGTACGGCCAAAAGGAGTCCCGTTCAAGAATCTGCCGTGAAGAGAGCTGCTATTGTGGAAAACCAAGATCATGATGAGCTATTTGAAGATCATACACACCAGAGACGCCGAGGGCTAGAAAGTACCGCGGCTGCCGAAAAAGTCCCAGATGACAGGAACCTGTATTTAACGCTGACACGTACAGGACCTTTAGTTCGGGAAGAGCCTACAGTCAAAAGACGTCAAGTTCAAGAATCTGCTGCGAAGAGAGCTGCTATTGTCGAGAACCAAGATGATGACAAGCTCTTTGAAGAACGTACACAGGGAAGACGTTGAGATCTAGGCGTGCCTATTGCCAAAAGACGTCCAGTTCAAGATTCCACAGCAAAAAGGGACACGAGTGCAGAATATAGCCCTAATGTGCAGTGACCTTAGGCAATTGCGCCTCGCCCTAAGGGACGCCCCGAGAGTGTCCAAACGAGTTAGTTCATCTCCCAATCTCTGATTAGATTCGAGACTCCACTTACTGGCTAAGAGATATAGATTGGAGCGCATTGCTTGGTCGCCCTCGTGCAGTGAGTATAGTGTGGGTCCCGCCGTCAACACGAGGTGTTGATCTTCATGGCGCGGAGAAGACAGCAGTAGATGCACCGTCCAATTATGATTTTCTGCATTGGCGACCACCTTACATCTCTGGAATACAGTTTGGTGTGTTAGGTTTCTCTGATATTCACGGATTTTATGCCATGATTATAAGATGAGTACCTTTCGACCATGTTCGCTATATCTTAGGCGCCACAGCTGAGGGGGCCCGGCTACTCCGCCAAACTCCCACCCAACCATCGTCACAGTTGGACTTCATTTTCATCAAAGATAGTGTATCGATGCGTGCCTAGCTGCTCTCTAATCCAGTGGATCAAAACCCGTTAGATCTCTTAGTTTATTGTTACTGGGATGAGCGCGACGCGAGGGCGGGAACACTGGTGTAGAGAGAGCACCCCTACGTTCAGGAAAACGCTGTATCAGATATCACTGGCCAGACAGACCCAACCCCCGTCAGATACGTATGAGGGTACCCACATCAGACACCGGAGGTAATAGTGGTGCCAGCAATGACCATTGGTTGGCAGAAGCTTATGAGTGAAGGATGGGATGCGGCGTCAATCTCCATCCAGGTTAGTGAATATTTTATCTTTGGATTGTGATAATCGACGTGAACCTGTGCGTCGGCTCTGCGGATCAATCCCCATAGTGCTTTTCTGCATATAATATCTTCCGCTTCGTGACCTTTGTGTGGCGTGGAACTTGAAGCCCGCTGTGCTTTGAGATAGTGCGCTACGTCTAACAACTGGAACGTCAGTGTAGTACGGGTGGGTTAGAGTAGGGTGGTCAACACCTGTTGGCAGCAGCACTATTGCGCGGCTTAAAAGGTTATTTCATGAACAAAGCTACAGGTGCCACAAGAACGCGTAGACATGCGCCATTGTAGGTTTAGAAAGATGCTATCTATATAGACAAAGATTAAAAAATTAGAGACCATTTGATAACTTTTCCCCGTGAGTAGAAAGCTTAGTCTGCAAGGTAGTTGAACAACGCCTGCGATGTGCACTGACGTCTTGGCGTCATGGGTTTGTTCATATACTCCCCCTCTAGTAGGTTTGTACCCTATATGGCTCCACTATAAGAAACCCCCCGTGGCTTTCTTCCATAACTCCCCTTCGTCACAGCAACATCCTTCTTCCATTTCTCCTTCACCACAACACTCCTCTTTGGTTTCTCCATTACATCCACCCCTCTACTACTCCTATTGTGATCCCTACATTTCAATTCCCCCAACGCTTAAGTTTTAAATTTTTACTACCAGCTACAAAATAAAAATGGCACCTAAGAACCCACAAAAAACTCCCACCCAGACTCCAAGGTAAGCTCTATCCTGATCATACAGAGCTGCAAACTATTAACATGTTCTGTCTATACAGAGGCCCTACTGCCCGCCCCTACGAAAGACAATTGAGGGGAAACGAACGTCAAACCGGGCAAGTTGAAGAAATTGAGGTCTGGAGAGGCAAACGCCCCTCTGACCAACACGATGATAGTGGGGTCCAAGCTGGAAAATGTCCCACCGCCCAAGCCCAAAAAGCTGAAGTTGAGAGCTGGTCTCAAGCCGCCACCTACGCTGAGAAAATTTTTCTCCTGAGAATTGCACATCCGGCCGCCCAATCTGACGAAAGGGAAGTCCATTGACGCCCCCGTCCCATTGCCAAACCCCAGGGAAGAGAAGCCCCCACAGACACCCGTCCCGCCACTCCTGCTGAGGGAAGCCAACTCCAGAGACAGCCCGGTCACGTCACCCAGCCCCAGCAGAGAGAACCCCAGAGAGGTACTCGTGCAGCCGCCCCTGCCAAAGGAAGCAAAGTCCAGAGGTAGCCCTGTCATATCACCCAGCCCAGCCGAGAGAACTTCTAAGAGGAACTCGTCCCGCCGCCCCTGCTGACGGAAGCGAGGTACAGAGACAGCCTCATCACATCGCCCAGCCCCAGCTGAGAGAACCTCCAAGAGGAACTTGTGCCCGATGACAGGTGTCGGGGACATGGTTTGTAATTGTGCTCCGCCTTCTTACGTCTTGCGAATAGATCTAACCTTTTATATCAACAGTGGTCCAAGAACCCTAGTAGCGGAGAACCCGTATTTCGAACTGGCCATTGAGAACTCCCCCTAAGTAAACAAGATCATCTCCAGGAATCCTTTATAAGGCACCAAACTAACTATCATCCTTCAATCAGCGGACGCTATGGTGAAATAGCTTACGCCGAAAGCTATTGTGGGTTCCAGAAACCTTGCTCCAGCTTGGCCCTTTACACAGCTGGTCGCGCGGAGATTCGGACATTTATGACAGTGCGCTCCTAGGATCTTCACCGCCTGACTGATGTCCAGTTAGACTCAGTTCTGAATTTGGCCCGCCCCCTCCCCCCATCGCAGACCGGATCAAGCTTGGTAAGACCAAGCACCTGGCTGATGAAGTCGTGGAAGTCGAACGTTATCTAACGATCTTGGTCCATGACATGGTCAAGAAACTTCAGGCGGTGAACGAGCGTCGTCTCACAGAGCAAGCAGTAGTGGTGGAGGTCAGCGGACCTCGAAGTAAGTATTCCCTTAGATCCATTTTCTATTATCCTCCTGCTAACACAACTCGTAAGTAGCTCAACACCATCGGAGGTCCGAATATTGCCCACAGGCAATACAGATCAACATCGTTCGCCGGACAGACGCCCTTGAGGGTGGCTATCACTTTCTTGGCTACCCTGGTATGCCGCCGACTCTGACCGTGGGATCGCCTGGGGGGTCATGGCATCACGTAGCGCAGAAAATGTGCTCAGGGTAGTAAAAGGGCAACACTTGGGGGAGGAAATTTGGTGCCCGTGGTATCTCATCGGGGCTACTGGTGAGGGCGCACGGTCACTCCGTCGGGCATCCCCTGAGCCTCTCTCGCTCCGAGAGCTCATCTTTTTATATAAAGATGATGACGTCTGGGCGTGGGTCCTTGCCAACGACGGCAAGGATCACCTTGACCTCATGGTCCTGGAGCAGCGCTTGGGTCTGGCAGAGGACCAAGAGCTGACCCCTGAGCTTGCCAATGGCAAATACCCGTTTTTTGACCCCAAGGTCTGGGATCGCTGTTGGCAAGCGGGAGATATTGGGGTGGCCATGCAAGAGGAGGAAAGGGAGNNGGAGGGGGTGGGGGAGCGAGACGGACAATGTCTCTCAGGAGTGGGCGTGAGGGTGGCGGAGGAGGAGGAGGACCAGAACCAGGACGGAGAATGGCTCGCGGAGGTCGGCCTGGGGGTGGAGGAGGAGGAGGGGGAAGGGACAAGGGAGGGCAGGAGGAGGGAGTAGAGGAGGAGAGGGGAGGAGGAGGAGGGGTACGAGACGGAGGAGGAGTTCGCAGTGGTGGAAGAGAATCCTTGGCTCCCCGTGGTGATTGACGACATAAGTCCCCAAACCTAACCTGTCTTCCGTCAAGATTCTGAACCAAAGTCTGTAGCTAATCACAAAGCAAGGGCGGGGCCGAGGACAAGGACAAGGAATTGTACGCCGGGCCTTCCGAGCCGTCTGAGCAAGCAGGGCTCCGATCCGTTCTGTTGTTGATCGACCTGAACTCGTGGCTGCCGTCGGACTTCACAATGCCTGAGCAGGATGCAGTTGTCCCAATGACCCGACCATGTTCGCGGCTCTGTCCTGGGTATGATGGAACCCCGGACAGCCTGACCCCTCCTCCCAACCTGCCCCTGACTAGCAACAAACCTGGAGTCACCCCAAGTGATAAGATTGCTCGTCGATCTATCTTATCTCAAGAGCTGGCAACAGGCGGCAATTTCTTATCATATAGTTATTGTATACTATTCTCAAGAGTCGTGTTCAACTCTTAAGTCTTCTAGTATTAACTATGTTGCTTATGAGAAAGAAAAGAATATTCCTTTGAAGAGTAAAAGTCTTTATATTTGTAAAGTTATAGATAGGAAATAACTTAGATGGTTGCATGATAAGCTATCTACCTTGTCTTTCATCCTCCTTATATAGTCTTCCTGGAACGACCCTGCTGGATCTTACAGTAGACTTAGTCTTATCCCATATCAGAGCCCAGAAGTGTTACGGTTAGGCTAGTCAAGTTACTCCACCAAAGTGTTACCATGTGAACTAAGCAAATGGTAATGCTTAAAGTGTGAACAAAAAAAGTTATACTGGGTTGGTAGGGAAAAATTCCATGCTGCGAGCTCGGAAGGTCTCTGAGAGGTCCGGCGAGTTACCCTACGTCAGGCAGGTAGTTACTCTACCTTAGGGAGTATAGTTACCCTACCTTGGCAAAGAGGTTACCCTCCTTTAGGATAGCAGTTACCCTACCTTGAGCGTAAAAGGTTACGCAAAGTTTCCGAAAATGTCAGAGGAATGTTTATTATACAAGATTATGAAGGCGGTTCGAATCTGGAGTTAATCTGGTTATCTGTTGTTGAGCTAAGAACCGAAGAAAATCTTGCCTTTAGCAAACATTGGAAAATCTGAGTCCAACAAACCCCTCTGGCCCCGATGTACAGACAATGCATCATGGGCTAACTGAAAGCAAATTGCTGGTTCACCAGTAGAAGCCAATGATTGAAGATGGTGGGGTAATACCGTAAAGGTTGTCGCCGTCCTTCTGACCGGAAGCTGTTTGCAGGATATATGTGGGGGCATGGGGCGATCGAATGGTTACATGAGAAGTTAATCTTGAGTGCATATACCACTGATCCTTATAGGCCTACAGTGGTAGGTACGTAATGTATACCGGAACCCCGGGAGGCCTCCTGGTTAATTGGTAGACAGTTGACCCCGTATGTCTACGCAAGACAGTAAGATGTCTCGAGGTTATTAGCGAGCTCTCGATCTTAGTAGTGCTATCAAGACCGAGGTGCGTGTTGTCAGTGGCTATGGGTAACACTCATATAAGCCAATGGCTTAAGTAGCTCGTCACGGAATTCCGTAGACCAAGCTACCGTGTTGAAGACAGTAGAAGACGATAGACTTGTGAAACGTGATGGTACCATTGAGTAGTTGTCTACGAAACTTGCATAGATGAATACGTATGGGACAGAGAGTTCGATGTTAGACTAGCTTATCAGTAACCTTTTAGTTCGCCACTAATAGGACAACGATGTGAATAGTTTTCTCCTGCAGTTGAATCCTTGTATCAGGATACTGCATGAACACTTCATATTGGATAATGAACTAGCAGAGCCGGCTGACATTAGGTAGAATGGTAGCCCAAGGCCCTGAGGAGATCCGCATGCTCGCGATAGTGGTGAGCTGAGAAGTGATGGAGTCGAGCTGGCAATATAATTCTACTTAGGTATATGCGAGACCTCTTCTCCTAAAACGATCAACTATTCTCTCAATAACGTATTTGAGAAAAGCTATGGCTTAACAATCTTAAGTTTCACCGTTAAGGTTTTCTCACTTACATATTTGTTGTTCATTTAGTGTATGAGGAAAGATTCAGTACGGCCGCATTCTTGGAATCCGACTTCCTACAGGGAGCCCCCGTTACACTTCCCACGACCCGCTTACAAATCAAACATAACCATTATGAGTCACTACTGTGACTCATACATTCGCGTAACATCATAAGACTCAAACCAGTCATTGCATAATGACAATATAACTATTAGTTGCAACTGTGACTCATGTAAAAACATCACATCAAATGATCCTAAACGAGTCATTCGCATAACCATAACATATGACTCTCAACTGTGAGTCATGTAAAACCTCATATGACGTCTAAATAGGTCATGCGCATAAAATCAATATCATAAAACCATATAACAATGAAACCCTATGACTCGTACCTGAGTCATAGTGCGAAACCAGCTAATTCATTGTAGAATCGTGACATTAGCTCCCCTCTCCCCTAGGCCATAGTCCCTTATGGCCCCGCATTTGGTTCCTCCTCTTAACCGTATTCCCAAACCATTGGAGTCTGATGTCTCAGTTCCTCTGGTTTCTCTTTCTCATATCTTGCTCCATAGAAATTTTCTTTCATCTTCGTATGGAGTTTTTTCGCTTCTTTCATTATCCCTCTGACTCGTTCACCTTCCTCTTTGCAAGCGAATTGTTCCTTTTCAAGTGCCATTTTCAGGGGATTGTTCTCTTTTTGCAGTGTGACTGGGCGGGCAGTTGCTCTGGAAACGTGTTTTTGGGAGTTGGAATGTGGTCTTAGTTCCTCCTCCAAGGTTCGCTGGAGGTTTCTAACCAGTACCTCCAGTTCCTTGATCCGTGTACGAAGAGTTTCCATCTCTTCAGAATGTTTTTTATCCCCCGCTTCCATCGTTGGTCTCGTCCCCTGAGACCAGTTGTCTTTGTTTCCCTGTTTCGCACGGGAGCGGCAGTGATTGCACATGCAATCGCGCCAGTTGATGTGTTCGTGTTGAGGGCCTTTAGGTATTTGGGAAGGTTTCCATTCCCAAGCAATCTCCATCCATCCTTCTTCCAAAGGAGGGGAAGATCTTATAGTGTTTTCCCATGTGGGAAAATGGTCACGGTTTTTCTTTTTGTCCAAGTGTGTTGGACAGTAATGGTCGTAGCAAAAGATAAAGTGTAGTCCGTCATGTTCCTTGTTTTCGTGGATTTCTTGGATTTTCTTTTCGAATTCTTCGCTATCTCCACATCTGTCAGCCCAACTAACCTTCTTTGGGCTTCCGCGGGTAGTTTTGGTGGAATCATTGGATTGCATCTGTCACTTTGCTGAAATTAGTGGCAGGGTACCAGTCGAGTTTGTGTTTAGGAGAATAACCAGTCCACTTGGCCCGGTATTGAAGTTTGTTTTAGTGTAGACGAGACTCTAGTATCTCCACAAGGTCATATTCGTTTTCGCTTTTGATCTCTATAGGCGGAGGAGGAAGTTTCCTTTGTGAGGGAAAGGAGTTATCATAGTATTGTTTGAGAAGACTGATGTGGAATGTAGGATGAGTATTGTTCATCGAGGACAGGAGGTCGAGTTTATATTCTCGAAGTCCTATCCGTTCGATTATCTGAAGTGGTCCTAATTTTTGATGATCCAGTTTCCTCGAAGCTCTTGTGGTTCGGATATTGCGTGGCAGCAACCACACCATATCGCCGACCATAAGATTTGGGTCTGGTTTACGTTGTTGGTCCGCTGACTCCTTTTGCCATTGCTGTGCATAACTGATTTCTACTCGCAATATATCATGCAACTTGCTCATATCTTGAGCTTGCCTTATCTTGGCCGGTATTTCGTATTTTGCTGGATAGAACACTGGGTCGTATCCATAGTTCGCATAAAAGGCAGTCTTCTTAATTGTTTCTTGTTTTCTGATGTTATATGCGAATTCAGCCGATGCAAGATATTGCATCCAGTCCTCCTGCTGATAGTTCACATATGCTCTTAGATATTTTTCCAGTATCGCTTGGTTCTTTCGGTTTGTCCGTCGGTCTGAGGATGAAATGGGGTGGTTAAGGGTCTCTTGATGCTTAATTATTGCGTGATTTCTTTCAACATTTCCGATGTGAATAGTGACCCTCGGTCGGATATGATATCCTTTGGTAGTCCATGCCATCTAAAGACCTGGTCTTTAAACAGATGAAAGAAATGATTCGTGTCCACGTCCGTTCTGCATGGTAGGAAGTGCGCCATCTTCTTCAAGCAGTCTATAACGACCCATATGGCATCATAACCATTCCACTCCAGGAGTCCGGTAATGAAGTCCATTGTAATGGATTGCAAGAGTCTTCCGGGAGCTTCAAGAGGTTTTAGTAGGCCATATGGTGCGTGACGTACTGCTTTCGTTCTTTGGCATGTTTCGCAGTTCATGACTTATCGTTCAATATCGTTTTGCATACCCGGCCATTAGTATGATCTTGTGATGAGTTCTGTTGTCTCAGTCGTCCCACCAGGTCCCGCTTGCTGGACGTGGTGGTTGAGTCATATCGTTTCAGTTCATAATGTTTCATTGTTCGGAATCCATATCTTGTTATTGTACCACTGATAACCATCATCTCGTTTGCATAGTCCCAGGGCTAGGCCTTTCATTTCTTTTTCGCCTTTTCGCATTGCATTGATGATCTCTGAAGATTCCTGTTCTTTTCTCATTTTGACTTGTATCCATTGAGTATAATGGTCATCTGACAGTGTCCCTGTCAGGATTTCGTTTCTGAATTCTTATCCACTATCGTCTTCTTCTTCAAGGAAATATTTTTCTCTGGGTCGTAGAATCTGTCTTCTCTGTTGTATTCGTTCATCTTCTTTTGTTGGTCTATATTCCTCCCTTCCGGTAAGGGCATCTGGCTGGCTTCCTTTGTTTGCCAGGTCAATACTCAATCTTGACATGATAATGAGACAGAGTCTCACTCCATTGTGCTTGTCCATGATTGTGTTCTTTGATGGTGGTAAAAGCAAGAAGGTTTTTGCGGTCGATAATTATCCTTATTCTTCTTGACTACCGAGTGCGTATTTTCTCCATCCTTTAAGCGCTTAAACTATGGTTAATAGTTCTTTATCGTGTATGTCGTAGTTGCATTCAGCTTTCGTCATTGTCTTGGATCTGAATGCCACCGGTTTCCATATCCCATCGGTACCGAGTTGTAATAGTATGCCGGAGCATACATAGTTGGAAGCGTCTGTTTCGATCATGGTAGGGAGTTCTGGTCAAAAATGTTGCAATATCGGTGCTGTAGTAAGTCTTTTCCTGAGTTCATCATATCCGATTTGTTGTTTCTCTTCCCATTTCCATTGGATATTTTTCTTTGTTGTATCATACAAAGGGTTAGCTATCCTGCTAAATACTTCAATGAATCTTCAATAAAAGTTGCAAAAGCCTAAAAAGCTTTGCACTCTTTTGACTGTTTTTGGTGGTTTCCAATGGTCTATTGCTGATGTCTTGACTGGATCTAATCGTACCCCCTCCGCATATACGATAAATCCCAAGTATTCCGTTTCTTGTTGATGCAGTTCACATTTCGTTGTTTTGAGTCTGATTTTTGAGCTTCGGAGAGCCTGCAAGGTATTCTTTATATTCTTTTTGTGTTGTTCCCTGGTTTCAAAATTTATGAGTAAATCGTCTACATAGACGATGCAACATATATCTAGGAATTGGCTGAGCTTGGAATCGATCCATCATTGGAAAGTTGCTGGTGTGTTGGTTAATCCAAAAGGCATAACCAGGTATTCATACAGTTCATATCTTGTCCAAAATGCTGTTTTCCATTTTTCTCGTTTCGCAATCCGGATATTGTGATAGGCATCCTTGATGTCTAGTTTCGTCTGGTACTTTGCCTTTCCGAGTCCGTGGAGTGCTGCGTCAATCAGGGGGAGTGGATATCGGTCTTTCTTGGATACGCCGTTATGTCCTTGAAAGTGCAAAGATAACGAAGTTTTACATCTTTCTTTTTGACAAACAAGATCAATGCTCCTGCGGATGACGATGACGGTCATATCCATTCCATGTACAGATTCTGATTTAGGTAATCCCTTAATGCTCTCAACCCTTCCTCCTTCAATGGGTAGAGTTTCATAAAGGGCGCAGTTTTTCCTTCTTCGAGTTCAATATGGTGGTCTTCTAGTCGGTGTTCGGGAAGGTCCATTCGTTCTCCTGCTTCAACCATGTCCAAAAAGTTGCTGTATTCTTTGGGGATAAGTTGTCTTAAGGTGGCTTTCTTCTTTTTCGCTTCTTGTTGGACTGCTAGTCTTATGCTGAGGATAGAGGCTTCTGCTATCATCGGTCCATTACTTCCAGAATCCCATTTCTGAATGCCGGTTTGTTCTCCTTGTTGATATAATTTCACAAAGGTTTTTGCTGATATAAAATTGATAGCTACGCTTTTTCTTTTGGTGTTTGGCAAGTTGTTCGTTCCATTACTTCAAACCCCTGGGTGCTCCTGTCCGTCTGGTCCAGGTCTTGCACTTCCTTAAGTGTCCTGGTATCTATCTATTCGATAATCATCTGTGCTATCCGGTTGCCTTTGTTGACCGTATAGTCTGTTTCCTTCAGGTTTATCAATAGGCCTTGGATTTCTCCTCGATAGTCTGCATCTATCACTCCTGCACCCGTAGTAATGCCATATCGCATGGCTAATTCACCTCGTGGTGCGATCCTTGCATAGGTGCCTTCCGGTAGTCCTATCGCTATTCCTGTCTTGATCATAGTCTATCCTTTGACTGGGACTATCGTACTATGCATGCTGTAGGGGTCGTGACCAGCAGCTTTTGCCGATCCTTTGACCGGTATCTTGTCCTCTGGGTTCATCCTCAGAACTTGGAGGTCTTCGTTCGTACATATCACTTCAGATATATTTTCTCGTATATTCTCACGAAGGGCCATCTCTTGAGGAGGCGTTTCAATAGTTGTTGAGACAATCAGACATTCTTTAGCCCATCTGTCGCTATCGAAGCATATCTTTTCCTTTGCCCAGTCCATCCTTGGGTTGTCTTTTCGGAGCCATAGCATTCTCCGGATAATCTCATGCTTCTGCAAATTGTCTACTTGGAATGTTATCGTTTCGTTATGTGCTCTGATTTTCATTGTTACTTCTGCAACATGGGTAATAGGTCCCGCTTTGCTTTTTTCTACGTTGACCAAGTATATATCTCTTGGTTTGCTGACCGTTCTCTGGGGTATGTGTCGTCTTTCACAGAATCCTTTGTCGATGAAGTCCTCCGTTGCTCCTGAATCCAGCATAGGGTTGATATCCATGGTTCCGTTTTCCGTAAATAAATATATTTTGATTATTAGATGATCTCAATCGTTGTCATCCGTGGTATAGAGTTGTGCCTTGTTCAAAATCGTCGATAGGTGTGCTAATCTCGTGGCTTTGCCGATGTCTTTGTCCCTCAGACCACTCCTTACTTGGGACTTTGATTGTTTAAAGACTCTGTTTTGTCATTTTCTGCCACGGTTTCTTTTGGATGGACTATTTTCTTGTTGCAGTTGGCGATAAAATGTCCTTGTTCTCCACAACGTAACCATGTGTTTTCATTTCATTTCTTTCGGTACTCGGCTTGGGATATCCCCGGAAATTGAAATCGAGTTCTTGATCTTCTTCAGTTGTCGTCCATGTCCATTGGGTTCTCTTTGGATTGGTTACTCGTGGTTCCCATTGTTTTGACAGTTCCGTTGTTGTTCCTTAGTACGGCCTCGGTTTTTGAACAACCTTGTCTTTTTTTTGCAGGTGTGTTACTCCAATCAAATTCGTTTCTTTGCGGATAGCCCCATCAGTTAGTTCTTCGGTATTGTCCACTTCGTCGTTATAGTGTTTGAATTCTTCTTGCAACTGGGAAGACATTCCCATGAACTGCCATTCCCCAGTTGTAGCGTCGTCCAATAGAGCTTCGGTTAGGATCAGTCTGAATTCATTCCAGTACTCTGTTATTGTTCTGGTCCCTGGTTTTATTCCTCGAAGTTTGGCCCATGCTGCTTCTCTTGGATCAACTTCTCCAACTTGTTATTTGATAGCTCTTAGGAACTCCTCCCAGCTGCGCCATCCGGTGTCCCTTATCCTTTCTGTATAAGGGGTAAGTCAGGCGCTTCCATCTTTCCTTAATAGGCTACAGACGTATATGATTTTATCTATGTCATGTCCTGTCTCCCATCCCACCACACGGAAATATGTTGTCAATTCCGCAATCCAACTTCGCAGTTGGGCTCTTTCGCCATAATAAGTTTCTGGTTCTTTGACCTTCTGTTTGGACTGTCCCAATGCTTGTAGGATTTGTCGTAATTGTGCTGGTGACAGTTCTGGTTGTTCTGGCGGCAGTGCAGATGCATCTGGAGGTGGCTCCAGGGGGCTTAGTGGTGGCCCCGCTGGGCCTGGTTGTGGTCCAATGGCGGACATTCATTTGCTTTCGTGGTCTGTGGTTGTGGAATTGAATTCCAATCGCGCTTCTTCTGTAACTGGACTCAGTGTCCTTCCTAGCTGGGAAACAGTTCTTCCGAGGGCTTCTGATAGTCATCCTAGTTCGAGGTCGTCATCGAATGTATAATCCATGTTGAATCGTCGGGTGTTACTTTAAGACGCAACCAAATGTTAAGATAGCTCGTCGATCTATCTTATCTCAATAGCTGGAATCAGGCGGCGATTCCTAATCGTATAGTTATCATATACTATTCCCAAGAGTTGTGTTCAACACTTACGTCCTATAATATTAACCATGTCGCATATAAGGATGAAAAGAATATTCGCTTAAAGAGTAAAAGTCTTCATATTCGTAATGTTATAGATAGGAAATAACTTGGATGGTTGTGTGAAGAGCTATCTACCTCGTCCTTTGTCCTCCTTATATAGTCTTCCCATAACCCGCTTACAAATCAAACACAAACATTATGAGTCACAACTGTGACTCATACATTTGCGTAACATCATATGACTCAAACCAGTCATTGCGCAATACCAATATAACTGTGAGTCACAACTGCGACTCATGTAAAAAAATAAAATCATATGACTCTAAACGAGTCATTCGCATAACCATAACATATGACTCACAATTGTGAGTCATGTGGAACCTCATATGATCTCTAAACAGGTCATGCACATGAAATCAATAACATAAAACCATGTAACCTATGAAACCCTATGACTCGTGCCTGAGTCATAGTAGGAAACCAGCTAAGTCAGTCTAGAATCCTGACACCAAGTCCCCTGCTGCCGGTTTCTTTTCCCCCAGGTCCCACCACCCTCATTCCCGTGACAGTTCCGCCTGCTCCTGCCACCCTGATTCCCACGACTGTCCCGCCAGTTTCTACCACCTTGATGAACGTCACTGCGACCGTTCCACCAGCTCCGACCACCCCGATTGCTACGACTGTCCTGCCGGCTCCTACCACCACCGTTATTGCGGCTGTCCCGCCTGCTCCGACCATGCCCGTTTCAGCGACTGTCCAGCCGGCTTCTACCACGTCTATTACTGCGGCTGTCCCGCTGGCTCCTACCAAGCCCGTTGTTGCGACTGTCCTGCCGGCTCCCACCACCTCACCAGCGCCACAGGCTTCATTAGCACCCGGTTTTGCAACTTCTCCATCCGAAGGTCTCTGCCACTGCAGAAGAGGTCGCAATTCCAGAACATGAGTTTTCCTTCGCTTGTGTTTGAGTTTCTCGACTTTTCTTTTCTTTTGTTTTTCAACTTTTCTCTTTTTCACTCTCCGATGCGCCGGGTTTCACAGTTTGTTTTTATGGAATCTTCAGACAAGGATGCCTCAGCCAGAACATAATAGCAATAATACCATTGGGCGCCCTTGCGTCAGCCTCCCGTATTCCTAGAGTAGCTAGTGTGTGTTCTTATTCCCTGTGTGTGACAGTAGTTATAGCCGTAGGCCTCCTTACATTCGCACCAGGCATTTTAGGCATTGGGCGCGACTGATTTGACGTCCGCAGATGAGGCTACATAATCGTAAACCATTTCAGGCGTGGTGTTTGTCTCACTAGCAATAGGCCACTAATGGACACCAGTAGTAGCCAGATTTTGCGAAGTTCTTATTTGCGAGGTCTTTATTTCGCCTAGTTAATTCATGCTAGATCCTTGGGTCTTGACCCCCCGGAGCTTGAGAAGATATACGAACGGCAGTGGGTCATGAACATAATGTTCATGTTGAATACCTTGTATTTGTAGGAAACCTCAGGCTGCCAGTGTACATAGATTTCGTTAAGAATTCTTAGCGACTTCTTCGTTAGGTCCGATTCTCTCATGCTTGAATCATAGATCCTATGATAATTGGGAACGTCTAGATCACAATTCACGAAAACCATTGTGAATATATGCAAAAGGGCATTTGGTAGGCTAAGCTTTCGATTCGATTCCGCGTGATAGTTTGTAATCTGACTGACACTAACTTAAGCCGGACTGAGTCTTAACTTATAAAACCCCGCGCATTCTATCAGGCACCAGACTCCCAGCATAAAAACCCGACGAGCCCCATCATACACTGCAGAACAACACAATCTCTTCACGCAATTTGCCTTTGCCTTCATAATTTGTCAACATAGTTTAAGCCTAACTCACCCAGTATTTACAAACCTACTACATAATGCTTAGGCAACAAACTAGTTCACACAGTCAGCCGATACCGCGAGTAGGTAACATGTATGGACAGAGACACTCTGTCGGTGGCGACCTGGTAGTAGTGGGAGAGTCAAGATCTGGAACACAACAAAATGAACATGGCAGCTCCACGAGCATATTATTGAACCACCAGTTGTTCCATCAAACGTTGTCTTAAGCAACCATTGCAAGCACGCAACTGGGACAACCCCAAAAGCGCCCGCAGAGGAGTATGACCCAAACCGCAATGTATACCAAACCATTGGCCAAACCCGATGGCCAACAAGATACAGAAACAGTTCATCCAAGTGAAAGTAGTAGCGATGAATACCAAAACTCAGTAAGATCGGATGAAGCACAATCTGATGCGGAACTGGATCCAGAAGATGTCAATAGTGCGGATATCACGGCGTCACGACAGACTGATGAGTCTCAACCAGTCAACAGAGATCCAAACAGCCACACGACGACGGTCCGGATTTCTAACCGCTCTAGGTCGCCAGCTGCTAATCCTGCCCCCCAAACGCCAGCGTCTGGTGGCCGAGTACATCACGTTAGGGCCTACAATCCTTCGACACTTCCATCATCAAGTGCCCAAACGATTTCATCACCGCTGCGCGGCCGCTGTGCTCCTACGTCGGATATCTGCAGCTCTAGTCCAGCCAGTAGCCCAGGCACGCCATGGCAGAGCAACTTGTGGCACAATCTAGTGGCAGGAGCGGAACGGACTATATCGGTGTTCGCAAAGTTACTTATCGCGCGGTACACCCTGTTTGAGAACCCACTCCCAAACGACGTGGTTTTGACTGGCCAGTTGATGAGGGTCTGGAATGCCGCGGTAGAGAGCAATTCCGAAACTTGATACATCAGACCCTCAGAGCAGAACTTAAACATAGTAAGTCAACTTGGGTGGGTGTGAGTAAAGGTACAGTGCATTACGAACATAAAAAGATACGTCAAAAACAATCCCGGGTACGATTACAATTCTTATACCATGTGAAAGCTCAAATTGTTAAGTTATATGAACTGCCTGAGGACCCGGAAACTAGGGCGCATAGGGTGGATTATTTGCTAGATCAGGATAGGATTATGTGTGACCCGCAAGGGTACAAGGTTAGTACCCACCGACAAATTGCTCGATAGTGACCAATACCAATCATGACAGAACCAGAAGTAGGGGCCAACAAGGCGATTACTTGAGACCCAGATTGAGGAGTCAATTTACCGCAAGTATTTTGCCGGAAAGAAGATGCTAGGCATCGCTGATTGCATGTCTCTGGGGCAGATTAATGGTACTATGCTCTGTTTGACATGCTCCATTATCTGTCATACACTACGTGCATGGCAAGCAGGAATATATCAGGAACCAAGGGACTTCAAGCATGAAGTAGTTGCAGGTAAGAGTCTGCAAATCTTGTAACACCCCACCGGATACAGCGTCTAATATTGCGCCTGACGGGCAAGACCTTTTTGCACAGCAGAAAGATACTTGGGCCAACTGTCCTTGGAGGGCCCAGGATGTGATCCTCCAGGACATCCAAGGCACGATCAAGAAGAAGATTGCTCAGGTTTACGGGTTAGTGGAGGACGGTCGTGAAGAATATCACGACAATGGGGAAGCAATTATTCCCGGGCTCCAGAGTCGGACGTTGCAACCAGTCCTCTCCGCCAGTGCCACAACAGACTGATCTGTCAACTTTCAGCTTGGAAGAAGACTTGGACCATCCGGATCAGTCACAAGAGGCGGATACCCACCTCACTTTCAGCCAGACATCGCTCCCCTGAGATCTAGGGCTTCTACATTCAGATCCTCCAACCTCCCCCATTCGTGAGAGAGGACCATACTAGGGCCTGGAACAGGAAGCCAGGTACACACTTTGCTGTCCAGTCTCCTGTTGCTCAGTCTTGAAGAATCTCAAGAAAGCCAAGTATCGCTAGCGGCGGTTAGTTACATCGAGCCGGATGTCGACGATGAGGGTGTAAATGAAAGCCTCTGCGGGAAGGATTGACAGGTTGGGCATGAAATGGAGGGGCGTCGGCAGGGGAATTGACGGAGGTTAAGGGCATTTAAAGGTTACTAGTTATGTAATCAATTGACTGAAATATGTTGCAATGTGAGGCGTAAGGGAGTGGGATGGTAGAAAGCAAATAGGATACACATGGGGCGGTGGTGCAAAGATGGATTCTGGGGGACATCTGCTGTAGAATGAATTTGTAGTCACAGAGGGCTTAGGACAACCGGAATATACTAGTAATAAATAAAATTCGAGGAAGCTACGATAGTGTGCCAGGAAGTAATTGCCGCGCGTCATTGGGCATCAGGAGGATGTCTAGATGTCAAGTACTGAAAATTGGAAAAGGGAACGAAGGAGAGGTAAAAGCCTGGACGAGCGGGGTACAGAGGATGAGTGTCCAGGCGAGTCAAGATATAGATAGAATAGATCACGATGTAGACCCAGGATTCCACGTCGTAGCAACGTCGGGTCCGAGTTAATGGTTAACGTTTTGAGCGCCCTGTGCATCAGACGCACAGGACCCACCGGATGGAGGTAATAATTTTTGCTGATGCAGCCGTGACTGAGGTATCAGGTTGTTGTAGTAGGGGCACAGCAGGGGTAGGGACACAAGCTTGGAGAGAGGAGACCTTGTCGGACAAGTCCCTGACTCTGGCAATCAGGTGCGACAAGCGAGGAATGATCTTCCGTTCACCCTCCAAGAGGTCATGAGCCGAGACAGGAGGGAGGAAGAGAGTGGGGTAAGTGGCTTCATCGAGTTTGAGGATGTAGGCAGCCTGAGCAGCAACGTTGTAGATGGCCCTGTCCTCGGAAGAGGGAAGGGCAAGGGGGGTGGAGGACCGGGAGATGGTGGGGTTTGACATCTAGCTGCTGCAGGAGGACACATAGCGGACAGGGCCTGGGCCAGGAGAAAGAGGATTAGAAGGAGTACCTGACATGCTGGAATCAGCAGGTCCTTGATGGAACTGGTGATGGGAGAGCTCCTTTACCGAAGCCGGGTATGGAGTGAACCACTGAAAATAGTCTTTAAGCCAATCAGAGCAAGTCTTGGCGAAAAACAAGGTGTTGTTTTTTTTAATCACTGAAGGTGTAGGAGAGACGGAGCATTTGCTATAGCTAGTTGTACCTAACAACGAATACATGAGTTAAATGAAAATTTAAAAATTTAAAAAACAGATCTAAGAGCAAAGCCGCAAATCAGGTGGGATAGCTACTAATTGGTGTAGCTAGTAAATAGCCATACTTGATTTTCAAGTTGTATTTTATTTTAATGAGCCCCTCTCTTCAAACTGGTTATGGTATTATTCTAAATTTCATATTCCATAAATTTAATAGTCATGAATGCTGAGAAAGTTTTGTAAGCAAAAAAACTTAATATCTGATGCTGTTTTCAACCCTTACTTTACAAGATCACGTACTAACGTGGTCAGCAATCCATAAATGGTGTGAGTACTCTCGGTTATATTATTAGAGACTTTTAAGCTAAGCTATTCAATTTTCAAATTTCACTGTTTCAGAACCGAAAACCTGAATATAACCGTTTTTACTAGTGTGCCCTTAGCCCCCCATCATTTTTTGTTGCCAGCGCACCCCACCCATCTTCCTTAAATGGTTTATTGACTTTCTGCAAACTGACCGACCCACCAAATCATGATCACAAACAGACAAAGATGCGTGTCGTCAGATATTAATTCATTTGGCGAAAATCGAAGGAAAACGAGAAGAAAACACATCGGATGGCAGATGAAAAAACATGCAACAAATACCTGTGGTAAGAATTAGACTGGACGCTAACAAGAAATAGAGTGAGGAAAAAAAGCAAGCAAATCAGCAGAAAGAAAAACTTCCCCATGAGATGAAAAGGAGTGAAAAAACATGGACGCAAGGAAAACATCTGGTATCATGAGCACAGGGAAACAAGACAGGATTCTTTTTCTAAGGAAAAGCAAGAAGACAACTTGGGGTCAGAATGTGGTAAAGAAAGAAAACTAAGACAAGTACAAAAAATTGGAAACCAGAACAAAATAAACCTCCAGCACTTCTCTTGCCCTTTTGATAAACTCCCGTCCGTACGACTATCCCTCGATGCATACCAAGAAGTCCGGCGATTCCAACTCCAATTGTCCCTTCCTACCTCCACTCCCCCCACCGTACCATGCTCTCAGGGAGCAACGAACTCCAATTCCACCCCAAACCATTATTCCACCTCCACACTGACAATTTTTCCCTTTCTCTAACTTCCACCTTCACTTGGTTTTTTCCGTTCCGCTTCCGGCTTCGATCTGTATCTTGTGGGTTTTTTCATTTCTTTTTAGTACGCATGTTAGCATATATTCTCTAAGTAGCACGAGTTCACGCGGGCGGCAAACATTACTCCAACCCTCAACCACAACTCTGGGCTAGTTCCAGTAATACCCCACACACTGTCTTGTTCCACACTTGCAACGGAACAATTCTATATCCTCGCCACCCTTATCCTTCTTATTCTTCGACTTCTTCTTGTTCTCCTGAGCACGCTCAAGCCCAATATTACCGCTATAACTGAAGGTAAGCTCTGAACCCGCGGCGATATCGCGGTTTGCAAATAACGCCAAGGTGAAAATCTCCGTACTTCCAGTTACGACGCTGTAAATATCGAGATTTGGATCGCAGGAGTGGTTGGAGAATCGAGTGACATTACCCATGTCTTTCGAATCCAAACTATAACTCGGCATCTTGTATTCCACTGGAGTAGAAGAATTTGACTTCTCAAGGTTGGATCCAGCCGAGACCTCAGATTTCTGCCCCACAGACTGGTTTCGAGTAACAGCTCTACTGCTCTGACTGCCTTCGTTAGGTCCGAATAGTGTCTTCTCCTGTTTAATCTGGAAATCTCCAATCTCTTCATACTCAGATAGCTCCTCCACTTCCTCCTTCATTTTCTTTCTCCTACCATTCCGGCCAGTTGGAAGCAACCTCGTTCTTCTTTTCCTAGAACCACCGTGGTAAGTAGCCCGCCGCCGCTTCTTCTGCGGTGGAGTTGTATGTCGTGCTTGGGGCAAATCCGCATCGGGTGTTTCTGGATTTTCTACGATCCCTAAGGCTTCTAAAGGTTTCTCCACCCCACAATGCTTAGCCCCGCTGGGCTTCTCGAAAAAGTCCAGATCAAAGAGATATGATAGGCCGCTTTGTCGATATTCTGTTTCTCTTCTCTCTGCTTCTGCTCGGGTGATTACGAGGCCGAGATACGAATCAATGTAGGTACCTTTTTGAACTGGCTCCAGAGTTCGTAAACCTTGTTAAGGAAAATCTGGAGTTAGTTAAAATTTGTCAAATTGAAACAGATAAAGCAAAGGTATACCCCAGCCACACTCTTTTGTCATGAAAATCTCCAATTTGACTGTTCGACCTCTTTGAACCACTCGGTTTTGACATCTTTCCGTGCATTTGCAACGCATGTTGCACTCTGTAATCCCAATATTATTGGGACGTGTGACTCGCCCATTGTCATCATAGGCGAACTTTTCATCCAGCACCCATTCATCGCCTAGAGAGCGATAATCAGCGTTGCATCCGCAAATCTCTGGTTCGCAACCACCCCAACAGTCACATCCGGCCAAGAATTCACTATCTGGTTCCATAATTCCTTCATCAAGTACGTTCTTGCTGATAAACTTGAATGCGGGATCAGGACTTGGGATGTCATTAACCGTATTCTTCAGAGTAATTGGCGGACCAGGAACTAATTTGAGCATTGCAACGTAATTCTGATATTCTTGGGTATCTTCGTTCCGACCACCGGTCTCTTCGTCTTTTGCCTTAAGTCGAGTACTAATTCTTGTAGGATAGGCGCCCTAGAATCCAATAATATCAGTGAAGGTCTTTTTGTTGGACATCTGAGTTGAATAATGTATCAGGTTCTACCTTTTTCCCAGACTTAAAAATCTGAGGATTTCCTTTCTTTATCACATCCTTAACAGACTGACTTGATTCCGGTTCACCAAAGTTAGAATCCTCATCTCTTTGGGACTCGCCACTAACAGTGAGTACGAGAATTGAGGGGTCAGGTTTGGCATCAGATCTTGTCTGAAATGACCTTGCATCTCCCACTAAACCCCTGTTGTAGACAAACAGGTCAGTAATATACCAAGAGAATAAGAGGAATGATGGAGTGAAATTTATTTAAAACGTACCTGACGGAGGCAAAATTACCAATTGGTTCAATAACCGTGATAAACCCCCCTCGTTCCGTATTACAATATCGGGAAGTAACTTCCTTCAACTCAAATTTGGAAATTAGCATTGATAGCTGCAACGGGAAAAAAACAATAAAACAAAGATATATAAATCATTATTAGACATGAGACACTCCAAGTGAAATTAATAACCCGGGCACACCCAAAACAGTGGCAAGCCTGATATGCCGACGAAGCGAGCAGATTCCCGAAAAAAAAAATCCGAAATAATGATGTATTAGCCAGCCTGCGGAGCCCTGATTACTTTCTCAGATGCCCAAAGCTTTTTGCGAGGTAACGAACATCGTTGTCGAAGTCACCCCTCCTTGGTTGCTTCGGCCTCGTGTCCGGGTTCTTGATCTCACCAGCTGTATCGAAAAAGAAAAAAAAATGAAATGAAAAATCAACCTAATCAAGAGTCTGAGGACTGACCTGTTTATCCCGTGATATGGAGAGTGGCCTTGGGCCAGTCTTGCGTTCCGACCCCGGCGGCTCGCCGGAAAATGTATGCCACTGAGGTTTCATGGTAAACTTTATTTCTGTATATAAAAAATTCAAGTTAGAATAATGCTAGACAAATGTTTTATATTGAAGCCAAAACAGAGTTGTAAACAGTCTAAGTAAATGATAAAAGAATATAAAAATTGGATCTTACCTGTAAGATTAAGCTTAAACCAAAGCTATGGAGGCAAATATAAGAAATTAGGTATCAAAGAATCAGGGAAGTAGAGTGGAAGAAAGAAAACAAATACCTGTAAAACACAAAATAAATATCTTAACAGGATGGCCCAAGTATAGGAGGAAAGTGAACTCTTTACCTATTCAAAGAATAGATGAAACAAGAGGAAAGCAAGAACTAGTATAAGGTAAGATGGAAGAGGAGGTTGATGAAGAAGTTTTAATGATGATATGTGGAAATGTGATGAAGAAAGAAAGAAAAGGGGGATGGGGGGATTTTCTACTTAAAGTACATCTTTTGTCTTGGCGAAATATTGCCAAGACTTCCAGAATGGTCGAAGTAAGCAGCGAATATTATCCCATTGTGGGAGAAAAAGAAAGACAAAAAGATTGATAATTTAACTAATTTAACAGAGGCTATTGGACAGTTAAGATGGATACGCTATATTTATACATCCGACACAACCTAGGAAGCGATCCCTGATACCGAGTCTTGAATGCTATCCTGTTTTACCAATTTGGATAAACAACAATCATAAGTTGAAAAATTGTTTCTAGTTTCCACGGGATTTCCAATTATTATTGCCCCACAAGCTCCGGCATTGAGTTCCTCGAACCCAGCATCAATACCTCATTCGGAACCCAATTTTGTGCAACCCTCAATTCTGGAGAGCTATCGTTGCGCCTTCGCGATCGCCCTTGAAGTACCCCAGATACCTGTGCACAACCACCCCTAAGCTTCGGAGTCAGTAAGTATCGGGTCGGACATCCACAGGCAGCAGTGCTCTCCGTAGGAGCCCGCGCCGAGTATCGCAATGAAAGCCATGCTCCGATCCACCAGCACCGGACAGGAATGGATTGATACTTCGTGGCTTACGGAAGCCCGATCGTAAGCGTGGCGTGAGGTACTAATGGTATCCGTGGTAGCAATGGAGAAGTACCGGTATCGAGGGGAGGGGGTCGCATCAATCCAATGCCCTGGCCCTTCATCCTAATTCCTTAATTCCTTAGAGGCGAGAGAGGTAAGAAGTATTATACTTATCTAGAATGAATGATCCTAGTCATAGAACACTTCTCTGGAGGACTAGCGGTGTTATTCCAGACAAGGATGGAAGAACATTGACAACAATGCCTGTTCTGGCTTCTAAAGTACTCGTACTGTACAAACACAACGACCATTCGGCATTCAGGTATTGTGGACATCAAGGAGCGCTGTCTCACTTGCAGTTAACTTTGTTAACGAGGATCAGCGATTCCCTGTTAAAGTACCGATATTGCAACTTCTCAGCCAGAAGAGGCCTGCTCGCTAATCCCAGGGGCTGCTCGGGTAGAGTCGAGTAAGGGGCAGAAAATCGATTAGAAAACTGTGAAAAGGTTGCCAATTTTATGATTCTGATTCGACAAAGGAGAGCTCCTTTCGCAAGCACAGATATAGTACACATTTCACCCTATCCGCTAAGATTTCCCATTTGCCCGAAGCACATAACTACGTCTATTTCCATCTGCCGCCCAAGCCAATCCCCCTTTCCCGACAAAGCAATGTAGATTTTTTTTCCTAAGCGGTTACTTTGTGTATTGATTGCGCAAGATACTTGACATTATCAGAGGTAATACCAGCGACTGAGATCCTGCCATCCTTTGTTCCGTAGACAGAAAACTGGTGGGATGTTAGATAGGCCTCATCCAGGACATGGACGGAGGGGGGGTTATCTTACCTCCTTGGCCAATCTATTAACTTGGTCGGGCCCCAGGCCAGTGTAGGCAAACATTCCGATTTGGGAGGTGATATGGCTCCAATCGTGCTTGCTACCAATTTCCTCGAGGTTGGCCCGTAAGGCCGCACGCATTGAAATAATGCGGTCAGCCATACCCTTCACCTCACCGAGCCATTGTTTGTTGAGAGCAAGGTCGTTTAGAATCTCGGAGGCAATACGGGCGCCATTAACAGGTGGGTTGGAATACAATGGGCGGACAAGAATCTTGATCTGAGAGTCGAGGCGTTTCTTCTCCTCCGCCGACTCGGCAAGAAGGGAGAAAGCGCCAACACGCTCACCGTACAAACCCTAAATATAAAACTTAAATCAGTCTGCTCTGTACAAGTAACGTCAACCAAAAAAATCGCGCATTCCAACGTACCATGTTCTTTGCAAAAGACTGGGACAATGCCACAGGGTGGCCCTGCTCAACAAAGTAACGCAAGGCATAAGCATCCTTATCAGTGTCTCCACTTGCGAATCCTTGATATGCCATATCAAAGAAGGGGAAATGCCGGCCGTTCTTCACAGCCTCGCTAATCGCACGCCACTGCTCTGGAGTAGGGTCAATACCAGTAGGATTATGGGCGCAGGCATGGAATAAAAATATCGAGCTCTTGGGCGCATTCGTGATATCCTCGAGAAGGCCATCAATGTCCAACCCGATGGCCTCCTTGTTATAGTACCTATAGCTCCTAACGTCGAGATTCGAGTCCTTCATAATAGCCGCGTGGTTGGCCCATGATGGGGTAGGCAAGTAAACAGTCTTAGCAAAGGGGTAGAAGCGCTCAAAGAACGCGCCGCCAATACGAAGTGCACCTGTTCCAGAAATGGACTGAGTAGCAGCAACCCTACCGAGTACGGGAGAAGACTTTCCGTAGGCGAGTTCGATGGCGGCAAGAGTGAAAGACTGGACACCAGTAATTCCGGCATATTCTTTGTCGAGGCCTTTCATGAGGATGCGTTCCTCCGCAGCGCGGACTGAGGGTAGAACATATGGATTTCCTTTGCCATCACGGTACGCACCAACCCCTACAAATGCTTAGTTGCGCTTGTCCTTGTTAGTGCGATAAAAAAAACTTACCCAAGTTGACCTTGAGCTCAAACTTGTCTGCCTTATACGCCTCGGTAATACCTGTTCACTAGTCAGTTACTTATTCAAATCTACAAGCCTCAAACCGGGAGAGAGCTGGCACGTTTGATATTAAACAGCCGGTAATAAGTGCCAGTGATTCCCAACTCAATGCGAGAGATGCTGTCATACCTAAAATAGCCTATCCATGACGAAAACACTATCGTTCAATAAATAGAGTCTACAACATGCAGCAGTGTCTGTAAGCCATGTACTCACATCCTGCGTTAGAGCCATTGGGTCAGTAAACTTTCACGCAGTCCTTAGATTGAGTAACTCACAGGTTGCCCTTGAGGAACATTGCTCCAGGTGCTTCCATCTCTCGTAGCCGAGAGTAGGCGAATGGCTGAGGGAACCCTGGAGGGGAAAAGTGTTCTGGTGAAAAGCATATCCGACAAGCAATGGATAGATGCGCAATGGATTCGAGAAAGGTTAGGAATAGGAGAGAAGCGGACCGTGGGATTGAAGGTGGGGAGGAAGGGGTCCGGATGCTAAATAATCCACTAGACGGGGAAGGGGATGGCCGAGTTTCAAAGAGGAAGAGAGCAAACGAGCCGTGGGGTTATAATAAGAGAAAAAGAGGACTCCCGAGATCATTCCCATTTCTCATTCTATTTTCTTTCCACATTCACGACCACTCGTAGAAGACTATTCCAGAGTAAGAGCCGCGTGAGACTTGGCAGATAACCACAAAAATCGCACCACCAATGACATTATTTCAAGAACAAACCCAATGGGAACTGTCCGAGTAGAGTATTGTACAGTAGAACCTCCGATAATTCCAGCTGGCCGGGAGCAGCGCGAGGCTGGAAATAAGGGGAACATGGAATATGGAGGGGGTCTTGGCACAAGAGGTATGATACCAAGTATAAGAACAAGTAATTTGACATGATAATAAAGGAAAGAAAAATCTGTATTATTTGAAGTACATAATAAGTATGACACTAATCCATAGCACTTTCAGAAATATAACAAACACTTCTTCATGTAGTAGATTTCATATTTTTTTAACTTTTTTTCATACTAATTTTTCACAAACAGGGGTTTTTTCCAGAATTAAGGTCCTAGAAATAAGCTGGAATTGGAAATTATAAGAGACTTGGAATTATCAGAGGAAATCACCATATTACAAGTAGAGTAGTTTTCGAGAGTCAGGAGTTAGTAGAGGGTTGGAAGTTTGAGAGAGGGAAATTATCAGATTATTTTTTGTTAAATCTGCGGTTTATTTGTATTAAATACATGAAAAATGCATAATATCAAGTACAGTCTGTTAAAACCTGCACTTTATTGTCGCACCTTTTCAGCTCCACCCTACTTTTTTCGCCCTTGGCACTGGCAACACAGCCCCCCTTCAGTATAGTCCGAGTATTCACCTGGGACTCAATTCCACTGGCACCCTCTCTTTCAAAATTCCTCTCTTTGGGTGGGTGAACCAATTACAGTTCTCCATTCAAAGGCTTCATTCCTCTCAGGAGAATAGGACGCTTGCTATAAGACCATCCTAGGCTCTAATCATGACTTCTCTCTCACCAAATTTCAACCTTTCTCACATCATGTTCCCTTTAGGACCCTCCAGGAGCCTACCCAAAAGCCCCAGAGATGCTTCCCCCCTCCTACTCTCAGGCTCCCCCCTTGGAGTCTCTCTCCAATCCTGCCTTCCAATGTTCTCAGTCATCACCCACAACCGTAACTGTCCTAACAAGACCATCAATATGGGCTACGGAATTGTCCGCCCTGGCAGCAAATTCTTGGAATTCTGCAAGGACCTGTGGTGCCTCGAAACATGCTGTGTTCTGATGAACAATAGCACCAACACCAACCAACCCATCGTACAACCCCTTCCCAACTTCTGTACATCCCTCCAAAAAGTCTTCGAAAACAAAACAATTGATGCTGTGGACACTAAGGCTCTTGCCCATTTAGCAGCCATGGCCTCCTTCTACCAACCAACCCCTAACAAGCCACAAGACCCTGAAGCACTATGTTTCCCCCTTCTCTGAAGTAGACAAAATGGACAAAATGGATCAATCCTCCTCCTTCCCTGTCACTGACACCTGAGCATTCCAGGATGTAGCCATGACACTTGAAAATGGTAAAATCATGGACCTCACCAGACTAGGAGACAGCTAGCACGCCCCAACCTCCCAAGAACTCCCCAGATGAGTTCAATCGTCATCCCCCCCGGATACTGACACCAGGACCAAACCAGGCCCCTTGTCAGGGAATGTCGCACGCAGCAATTCTCTTAGTTTCTTTACCTCCCCTCGTTTCACCCAAAGGGAGATGAGACAACCCCTTCTCCCCATTATCTTCACCCTCACCCCCATCCCTGAAGCCCTCACCTCTACCACCTCCACCATTAACAAATACAACTCCCATGAATCTACTGCAGAATCCATGAGAGATGACCTCCACATAACACCAACCACGAACACAATCATCAAACTACTCGTCACTCTGGAGGAGAGATTTGAGGAACGATTGAAGGACATGAAAGATAGGCTCATGGTGGCTATCAGGCACATCGCCAAGACATATCCTCCACCATTCACAGAAGTGCACAGCCCGGCCCACAGACGCAAACCCTAGCACCACCCACTCTTAAAATCTTGCTCCTGCATCCAAAAGCCGATGCTGAATCCAGCAACACCACCAAAGAGAAACCGCTACCCAAACTGCTCGCCCAAAACATGACGACAAACCACCAAACTAATAACAACACCCTCAAACAGACCTGGGCTGCCATCACCTAGACCAGCATCAACTTGGATGGTTTCCGCCTAGCACTAGCTAAGAAAAGAAGAATTAAGGAACAAGGACACAGTCTTGGAAATATAGCGGACGCCCCTTCCGCAACCTCTACACCACAAGCAAGACAGGGCCGTCTCATAATCTGCTCAGTAACCAAGGGCAAAAGAGTAGCAGCCCCAGGCCGGAGCGACGCCAACATCCGTAACACAATCAATAGAACCAGCAGAATCAAATTTGCTTTTGCTGAACACAACAATTTGGTGGACCTAATACTCACCACCCTCAAAAGCATGTCAGCAGAACCAGCCCAACAAGACAGCGTTGCTGTAGCGACCCTGCGAGATCTTACAGTAGACTTAGTCTTATCCCATGCCGGAGCCCGGGAGGGTTACGGTTAGGCTAGTCCAGCAACTTTATCAAAGTGTTACCATGTGGACTAAGCAAATGGTAATGCTTAGACTACGAACGAGAAAAGGAATACCGGGTAAGGAGGGAAAGTGTACGCTGGGAGTTCAGACGGTCTCTGAGAGTTCCGGCAAGTTACCCTACCTAAGGCAGGGAATTACGGTACCTTAGGGAGTATAGTTACCCTACGTTAGGGAGTATAGTTACCCTACCTTGGCAAAGAGATTACCCTACTTTTGGATAGGAGTTACCCTACTTAGAGCGTAAAAGGTTATGTGAAGTTTTGGGAAAAGTCATAGGATTGTTTGTTGCGCAAGATCATATAGGAGTTGTGAATCTGGGCTCAATCAGGTAATCCGTTGTTGGGCTACAAACCGAAGAAAATCTTGCCTTTGGCGAACATTGAGAAATCTGAGTCCAACACCCCCATCTGGCCACGATGTACAAACATAGCGTCATGGGCCAACTGAAGGGAAGTTGCTGGTTTACTAGTAAAAGCCTATGATTGAAGACGGCAGGGTAATACCATAAAAGTTGTCGCTGTGCTTCCAACCGGAAGCTATTCGCAGGATATATGAGGGGGCATGGGGCAACCGAAAGGTTACACGAGGAGTCATTCTCGAGTGCATACGCCACTGATCCTTATAAGCCTACTGTGGTAGGTGTGTAAGGTATACCGGAAGCCCGGGAGGCCTCCGGTTAAGTGGTAGACCCTCGACTGCTGTATGACTCCGAAAGACAGTCAGATGTCTGGAGGCTGTTAGCGAGCTCTAGATCGTAGTAGTCTTATCTTGAGTGAGGTGCTTATTGTCAGTGGCTACAGGTAGCGCCTGTATAAGCCAATGGCTTAAGTGTCTCATCACGGGAGTCCATAGACCAAGCTATCGTGTCGAAGACAGTAGAAGAAGATAGAATTGTCAAACGGAATGGCACCATTGAATGGTTGTCTACGAGACTTGCATAGACAAATCCGAATGGGACAGTGAGTCCGATATTAGACGAGCCTATCAGTAACCTGTTTGTTCGCTACTAACAGGACAGCGATATGAAGAGTTTTCTCCTGCAGCTGATTGCATTTATCAGGATACTGCACGAACACTTCACGTCGGATAATGAATCAGTAGAGCAGGTTGACATTCGGTAGAATGTTAGCCCGAGGCCCAGAGGAGATGGGTACGCTCGCGATGGTGGTGAGCTTAGGAGTGATGCAGATGAGCTGCCAATATAATTCTACTTAAGTATATGCGAGACCTCTTCTCCTAAGACGACCAACTATCCTCGCGAGAACTCATTGAGTAAAGCTGCGGCTTATCGATATTAAGTTTCCCAGTTAAGGTTATCTCTCTTAAATATTTGTTCTTCACTTTGCGTATGAAGAAAGATTCGGTACGGCCGTATCCTTGGGTGTTAGGCATAAAGGAGCGATCGTTTATTGCCAAGGGAACAACCCTCAGATTGCGATAAGTTACCGACGTATATTGTCGGTGAGATAGTTATTCCGACCGACATAAGATTTACCGAAGCCTTAATAGGAGTCTCAAAGAATATGAGATAACTTAAATAGAAATTATTGGTCGGTGTAAAAACGGGTTATCGGACATGTGGTCTGGAGCTCCAACAAACGGACTTAGGCCAAGGGGATGTAGCCGC